>JAANYP010004037.1:395000-482324 GCA_020465985.1 Centrapalus pauciflorus
AATGACATTCATTCTACGTAGAATGACATGCAATCTACGTAGAATATGCAATCTATGACATGCAATCTACGTAGAATGACATGCAATCTACGTAGAGTATCGACGAACATATTCTATGTACAATGTACGTAGAATGTCATGCAATCTACGTAGAATGACATGCAATCTACGTAGAGTATCGACGAACATATTCTATGTACAATGTACGTAGAATGTCATTCAATCTACGTAGAATGACATGCAATCTACGTAGAATGTCATGCAATCTATGTAGAATGTCGTATAAAATGTCAAATATCATATATTCTACATAGATTACATGATAAAATATATCAAAAACACATTGAAACAAAAAAAGAAGATTTCATTTAGACATTTTATCAAACATTTGGTATGCAACTGATATAAAATATACCAAAAAATACATAGAATAAAACTGTTAATCTACGTAGAATAACATGCAATCTACGTAGAATAACATTCAATCTACGTAGAATGACATGCAATCTACGTAGAATGACATGCAATCTATGAAGAGTATCGACGAACATATTCTATGTACAATCTACGTAGAATGTCATGCAATCTACGTAGAATGGCATTCAATATACGTAGAATGACATTCAATCTACGTAGAATGACATGCAATCTACGTAGAATGTCATGCAATCTAGGTAGAATGTCGTGTAGAATGTCAAGTATCATATATTCTACGTAGATTAAATGATAAAATATACCAAAAACACATTGAAACAAAAAAATAAGATTTCATTTAGACATTTTATCGAACACTTGGTATGCAACTGATATAAAATATACCAAAAACACAATGAATAGTAATGATAATCTACAAAAAAGACATAGATTTGTATAATAAACGGGTAATATATAAAATATATAAGAAACATAACATTCTACATAGATTATGAATAGTACATAGAATATGTTCGTCGATACTCTACGTAGATTGCATGTCATTCTACGTAGATTGCATGACATTCTACGTACATTGTACATAGAATATGTTCGTCGATACTCTACGTAGATTGCATGCCATTCTACGTAGATTGCATGTCATTCTACGTAGATTGCATGTCATTCTACGTAGAATGAATGTCATTCTACGTAGATTGCGTGACATTCTATGTAGAGTATCGACGAACATATTCTATGTATAATCTACGTACATTGGACAGATTCATTTTCCATATTTTATAATTAAAATTATTTGTAAGATATTAGATTTATTATGAATGTAATAGTTATTAGATGTTTTACATGATAATCTATGTTGATTACATGACAATCTACGTAGATTACATGATAATCTACATAGAATATAATACAATACTACTTGTAAAAAATCACACATAATCTATGTAAAATGTTATGTTTCTTATATATTTAATATATTTTTATGTTTCTTATACATTTCTATATCTTTTTATGTAGATTAACATTATTATTCAATGTGTTTTTGGTATATTTTTCATATAATAATCTACGTAGAATATATGATAATTGACATTCTACACGACATTCTACGTAGATTGCATGCCATTCTACGTATATTGCATACCATTCTACGTAGATTGCATGCCATTCTACGTAGATTGAATGCCATTCTACGTAGATTGAATGTTATTCTACGTAGAATGCATGACATTCTACGTAGATTGTACATATAATATGTTCGTCGATACCCTACATAGAATATGACAGATTCATTTTTCATGTTTTATAATGAAATTATTTGTAAGATATTAGATTTATAATGATTGTAATAGTTATCGGATGTTTTACATGATAATCTACGTAGATTACATGATAATCTACGTAGATTAAATGATAATCTAGATAGAATATATTACAAGACTACTTGTAAAAAATGACACATAATCTATGTAAAATGTTATGTTTCTTATATATTTCATATATTTTTATGTTTTTAATTCATTGTGTTTTTGGTATATTTTATATCAGTTGCATACCAAGTGTTCGATAAAATGTCTAAATGAAATCTTATTTTTTTGTTTCAATGTGTTTTTGGTATATTTTATCATTTAATCTACGTAGAATATATGATACTTGACATTCTACACGACATTCTACCTAGATTGCATGACATTCTACGTAGATTGCATGTCATTCTACGTAGATTGAATAGTAATGATAATCTACAAAAAAGACATAGATTTGTATAATAAACGGGTAATATATAAAATATATAAGAAACATAACATTCTACATAGATTATGAATAGTAATGTTAATCTACATAAAAAGATATAGAATTATATAACATTCTATATAGACTAATATTTCTATATAGAATCCATTAATTTTTTAGCAATTAAATAATTTTTTATATAGAAAAAAAATTATTTTTTTTATAAAAAACGTTTTTTAAATATTAAAATCAATTCTAATGAAAGAAAGTATAATATGAAAATGAAAAAAAAAAGTAAGAGAGAGAAAGTGAAAAAGATATGACATATAATAAAAAAGGTGGAGAGAGAAAGATAATATTTTTTATTCCAAAAATACCCTTTTGATCAAAGGGCTCTAAAAGGTTCCTAGGTTCTCACCATCTTTAAGGTTCTTAAAAGAACCTCTCCCAATATACATATATCTATATGTACATGTATATATACATATATCTATATGTACATGTATATATACATATACATATATATGTACATGTATATATACATATACATATATATGTACATGTATATATACATATACATATATATGTACATGTATATACATATATACATATATATGTACATGTATATACATATATACATATATATATACATATATACATATATATATATATATATATATATATATATATATATATATATATATATATATATATATATATATATATATATATATACATATATACATATATATACATATATTATATATATACATATATATATATATATATATATATATATATCTACATATATATACATATATCTATATATACATAGTCTGTCACCCATTTCAAATATCCCTTTGTCTTTATGTAACAGAACAGCGTAGGCAGGTTTTGCAGTTTCTGTTTTCCACTTTGTCTTCGACTTTGTAAACTGATCTTGTAGCCAAAAACAATACATGAGGACTTGGAAACATATTCCATAAAGTGTTTAGCCTGTTCACAAAGAACAGAACACTTATAATCTGTCCAAGTTGCTCAATAGAACAGAGCAGCGTAGACAATTTATGTCCAGCCTGTTCAGCAGAGAGAACAGCTTGGGCAATCTGCCTTTGTTGCAACGAATGCAACAGGGTAAACAGCTTTGGCTGATATTGCAAATCACTTTTTAGGTTTCAATAAGGTATTAACAGGCCTTAAATTTTACATTCAAGTGCATCAAACAGGTTTGAATACTAATCTCGATGTAGAGCAGGTTTGATTGAGGCCTTTTTGTGCCTAACATATATATATATATATATATATATATATATATAAAATATATATATATATGTATATATATATATATATCTATCTATATCTATATTATGTATGTATGTAATGTATAATATAGTTATATGTATATATATATATAGATATGTATCTATATATGTCTAATCTATGTCTCTATATATATATGTATAATATCTAGCTGTATATATAATGTATATATAATCTATCTATATGTATAATATATCTAATCTATGTATATAGATGTATAATATAGTATATATATGTAGATATAATGTAGATATAGGTATATAGGTGTATATATATATATTGTGTATATATATGTATATATGTGTCCTATATGTATATATGTGTATTCTTATATCTTTCGTATATATATATATATATATATATATCTATCTCTCTCTCTATCTATCTCATCTATAGATCCTACTAGATAGAGATGTATGTTAGGCACAAAAAGGCCTCAATCAAACCTGCTCTACATCTTAGGGGGAGATTTTTATTCAAACCTGTTTGATGCACTTGAATGTAAAATTTAAGGCCTGTTAATGCCTTATTGAAACCTAAAAAGTGATTTGCAATATCAGCCAAAACTGTTTACCCTGTTGCATTCGTTGCAACAAAGACAGATTGCCCAAGCTGTTCTCTCTGCTGAACAGGCTGGACATAAACTGTCTACGCTGCTCTCTTCTATTGAGCAACTTGGACAGATTATAAGTGTTCTGTTCTTTGTGAACAGAACCTGTTCTTTGTGAACAGGCTAAACAGTTTATGGAATATGTTTCCAAGTCCTCATGTATTGTTTTTGGCTACAAGATCAGTTTACAAAGTCGAAGACAAAGTGGAAAACTGAAACTGCAAAGCCTGCCTACGCTGTTCTGTTACATGAAGACAAAGGGATATTTGAAATGAGTGACAGACCATTTCTTATATCAAAAAGGCCTTTATAAAAGAAGAAATATGCAAAGTTGACATTCCTCTTTTGGTTAAAGGCTTATGCAACAGAGGCAAAAAGAAAAAGACAAAGATTCTGCCACATGAAGACAAGTCTGCTTTATCAGAATGTGCAGAAAAGTTGTTTTGTCTTTTCGGAAAGACATCCCACTATTTCATCTCAGCTTGAACCTTTCCACAGTCAAGCTTGTTTGTAATTAACACTTGTTAATAACATACACAAACATTGAGAAAAGAGTGTTGAGTTTTAAATTGCTGTATTCACCCCCCCTCTACAGCTTAGAACAATTCACCAGGGAAACCTTTTGGGACCTACAACTGGTATCAGAGCAGATAGAGTGTGTGTTAACTCTAGATCTCTCATTCTCCCTACTTTCCCATGGACAACAGTGCTGCTAGTTCCTCCTCTTACTATGACAATGGTTCTATGGCCAAACCTCCCAAGTTCAATCATCAAAACTTCTCTGGTTGGAAGTGCGGAATGATGCTCTACTTAGAGAATCTGGATGTACAACTGCCAGAGATAGTAATGGAAGGTTCCTATGTGCCAACTTCTGTTACTACCATCACTTCTGCTGTTGAAGGAGCTGCCCCTGAGATCAGAACCTTTGAGAAGGCCAAAGCTCAATGGTCTGATGAAGACAAAAGGCTGGTTGCTCTTGATGCAAAAGCCAAGAATAACCTGGTCATTTCTCTTCCTGATGATGTGTTCAAACAGGTTGAGAAAATGAAGACTGCAAAGGAGATGTGGGATACTTTGTGTACCGTCTATGATGGTCCCACTATCTATCTGGATAACAGGATTAACAATCTTGTTAGACAGTATGAACTCTTCTTTGCAAAACCAAAGGAGTCTCTCACAGAAACCTATACCAGGTTCACTACTCTTGTCAATGATCTCAAAGCTGTTGGGATCACAAAGGATAACTTGACTCTGGTGAACAAGTTCTTGGACATCCTGCTTGGAAGAATGGAACTATTTTTCTACCATCTTAAGAAATTCAGGCACCATCAAAGGTACGGATATTGTAAATTTGTATGGATCCTTACTGAATGATGAGCAGTCAAGGCAATAGAAAAGAAATGCCTTGGAAATGTCTAAGAGAGGTGCCGCCTTAGTGGCCAGCGTGAGACAACCTGTTGGTCAGGTGTGTGATGTGTTCACACAACCTGATCAACAGGCTGATGATGAAAGGGAAGAGAGGTCTGAAGAGGAAGACGGTGAAGATCTTGCTGAACTTGATGATGAGCAAATGATTGCAATGCTTGTCAAAAAGTTCAACAAGAAAAGGTTTGGTGGAAGAATGCTGCAGAGAAACTCAAATGTCATAAAAAAGAAGGCATTTGATAAAATTAAGGCTGAGTGCTTTAAGTGTGGCAAAACTTGCCATATAGCTGCTGACTGTGTGTCCAACGCTGTTGGTGAATCATCCAAACCATTCAAGACAAACAGGGACGATGGCTACACGGTTAAGTACCTTATGGCCATGGCTAAGCTGAAAAAGTTGGAAAACTCAGTGGCTTCCAACAAGCAAAAGGGACTCATGGCTGAGACATGTGATTGAGAGGAATCTGATTCATCTTCAGATGAAGAAGACAACAACTATCTGATGGCCAACACTGATGTCCCATAAACTAGCAACTTCAAACAAGACCTGGCTGAAGCTGAAGCCTTCAGCAGCTTAGAGAAATGGAATCCCACAATGATGTACAAGGTACAAAATTTTATGGCTTACAGTACTGATGAAAAAGTAAAAATGTTTGCATATATGCTTGTTGATTTAAAAGCTGTTGTTGAGAAGCACAATGTTTTACTGTCTGAAATCTCTAAGCTGAAAACTGATCTTGACTTAAAAACTAGTAAGCTGGACAGTTTCCATAAGTTGGAAGCTGAGCTTGATGAATTACAACAAATCAATTCCATTTTACTAGAAGAAAAGAGAGAAACAGACATAAAACATGCAAAGCTTCAAAAGATTGTTGACTCTTGGTGCCAATCTGCACAAAAAGTCATCCATTGCATCAGTCAACAGATCCATGCACAAATCCAAGCCTATCTTGGAGGGGATCTTGACAAAGCAGCTTCTATTATTGAGATAAATAATCTGAAAAATGACTTATCCACTCTTGGTGAGCTTCCCAACACTTTCATCCAGAAAGTAAATGGTAAGCTAGTCTCAACAAACAGGTTTGTCAGGCCTCAAAATACTGACAGCTTGTGTGAAAAAGCTCCAGAAGCTGATGATGGAATGTGTTCTCCATCAAATCAGCCTGCTAAGTGATCTGCTGGTTCACACAAGCAAAAGAAAGGAAAACAAGCTCAAACTGCAGTTGTGGACCCTAAACTTGTTGACAAAACAGGCTCTGGGTCTAAAGCTGGTGGTAAGAGACCTGTCAATCCTTTTGATGCTGACCATTTTGAGAAAAAGTTTTCAAAAGGTAAGCAACCTGCTTTCAACAGGGGTAAGTCTCATGTTGAAAGCAAATCTACTGTGGTTTCAAATAAGTTTTTAAATCATAGTGGAAAATTGGTTTTAAATGAAGGTAAGTTTTTCAAAACCAAAAGTAGTGATCATATTGATAGGCAACATCATTCACATCTCAGTAAGGGCAAAGGCAAAGCCATTGCTCAACCTGAGAAATTTGGGAATAAGTTTCCTAAACATGTGGAAGGTCTAAGGGCAATCAAACTTCCTGTGTTTGATATCTGTCCTCCCAAAAAGAGGAAAGAAGATACAGGCAAAGCTGTTGCCATTGTGCTTTCCACCCAAGCTGTCGATTCATCCAAAAATAGTAATAAGTTTGCTACACCTGCTGACAGGATCAACAAAAATAATTCAGAATATGTTTCTGGAAGTTCTTCTTCCAAAAAGGCTAAAAAGAGAAAATGCTATAAGTGTGGAAAGAAGACACATATGGCCAAGGACTGTCCTGAAACTAAGGACATGAGGCCTGTTGACTCTGCTAGTTCCATCATTGCAAAAACAAGCAGTGTTGGAAGTAACATAGTCAATGAGGATAGTTTCCAAGCTGATACTATCCAAATAGGAAATATTAGTGTGGATATCACTGGTCCATCAACAAATGTTGATGAAGTAGGAAAACTCATCCCTATGATGAGTTCCCCTAAAAATAACTAATATCTTCCCATGACACTCTGCAGGAAAAACAACCATCCCAGGTTTGGTACTTGGACAGTGGCTGCTCAGGACATATGACAGTTTGTAAGGACTTGCTGAGTGATCTCAGGCCTGAAAAAGGACCAAAAGTCACATTTGGTGACAATGTACAGGGATCCACAGAAGGATATGTAACTCTTCAAGCTGGTGTTGCTGTATTAAAAAAGGTAGCCTATGTGTCTAGGCTAAAGCATAATCTTGTTAGCATAAGTCAACTGTGTGATGCTGGCTACAAGGTTAACTTTGATGAGCACCTAGGTTACATATTGGATTCCCAAGGCAAAGTTGTGCTGTGTGCACAACGGAAGAAAGGTGTATATATTGTGGACATGAAATCTGCTGATCCCACAACTGAAACCTGCTTTATCTCAAGAATCAATGCAGACCTAAACGGGTTATGGCACAAAAGACTATCACACCTGAACTTCAAGAATATCAACAAACTCTGTAAGAAAGAGTTGGTAACAGGTTTGCCCTCTATAACCTTTGTTAAGGATAAACTCTGCACAGCTTGTGAGAAAGGCATGCATAGAAAATCATCTTTTAAATCTAAGCACAATTTCTCTATTGATACTCCTTTCTTCTTAATCCACATGGACTTGTTTGGACCAGTCAGTGTCCCAAGTCTAGGAGGAAGAAGATACACTCAAGTAACGGTTGATGAGTTCTCCAGGTTTACATGGGTGATCTTTTTGAAGAGCAAAGGACAGGCTGCTTGAGAAATCATTGGATTTGTCAAAAAGATGGAGATGTTGAACTCTGCTCAAGTAAAGCATCTTAGAAGTGATCATGGTACTGAATTTAGAAACAGTACTCTTGAGAACTTCTGTGAAGAAAGAGGGATCTCACAGAACTTTTCAGCAGTAAGAACTCCTCAACAAAATGGAGTTGCTAAAAGGAGAAACAGAACTCTCAGTGAAGCTGCTAGAACCATGCTGTGTGCATTAGGTTTACATTCATCATTCTGGGCTGAAGCTGTCAACACTGCCTATTTCACCCAAAATAGATCCTTGGTGGTGAAAAGGTTCAACAAGACTCCCTATGAGTTAATCAAAGGGAAAAGGCCAAACATTAGCTATTTCCATGTGTTTGGATGTCCCTGCTTCATTCTGAATCAAAGGGACCAACTGGCAAAGTTTGAACCCAAAGCTGATGAAGGTGTGTTTGTTGGATATTCTGCTATCTCCAAAGCCTACAGAGTATACAACAACAAGAGAAAGGTGATAGATGAAACTATCAATGTCACCTTTGAAGAGTCTAGGAGTTCCTCCACCAAAGCTGTTCCTGAATCAGTTTTAGGAGTTTTCAGCTTTGATGATCTTATGCATTCCATTCATGAAGAAAAGGACTCAAAAGCTTCCACTACATCTAGAGTGGAACCTGCTAATCATGATGGGCATGATGATGACTATGTTGATACACCCTGTGTGAATAAGTGTACTGAGATAATTACAACATCATGTCCTGAACCAATCAATGCTGATTATTCTGGATCCTCTGCTGATATGTTCAAAAATGGAGAGTCATGCTCAACAAGTGAACAGGCTCAAGATATCAGTGTGTCTGCAAATCTTGAGAACTGCTCAACAGGACCTGTTGAAGATGCAAATAACTCAGGAGAATCCTCATTGAAGCAAGATCCTAAGTGGATCAGGTGTCATCCAAATGATCAAATAATCGGTGACATCAGCAAAGGGGTGCAAACAAGGTGGGACAGCTTAGGAAACTTTTGTATGTTTTCTAGCTTTGTGTCCCTGCTGGAGCCTAAGAAATTGGATGAAGCACTTAAAGACGCCAATTGGATCACTGCCATGAATGAAGAGCTCAATCGGTTTGATAGAAACAAAGTATGGAAGCTGGTCCCTGCTCCTAAAGGAAAAACAATAATTGGCACCAAATGGGTTTTCAGGAACAAGATGGATGAGCAAGGTCATGTTATTAGAAATAAGGCAAGACTAGTTGCTGAAGGCTATAGACAGGAAGAGGTATTGACTATGATGAAACATTTGCTCCTGTGGCCAGGTTAGAGGCAATCCGTTTGTTTCTAGCCTACGCTGCTCATAAGAGCATGAAGGTATTTCAAATGGGATGTGAAGAGTGCATTTTTGAATGGGAAGCTGCAAGAAGAAGTCTATGTTAAGCAGCCTCCAGGTTTTGAAAATGAGCATCATCCAGGTTTTGTCTATAAGTTGGACAAAGCCCTCTATGGTCTAAAACAAGCCCCTAGAGCCTGGTATGACACTCTAACTGATTTCCTTATGAGCAATGGTTATTCCAAAGGTAAAGTGGATACCACACTGTTCATAAAGAAGGTGAAGTCTGATATTATGCTTGTTCAAATTTATGTGGATTACATAATATTTGGTTCTACTAATGAGCAGTTATGCAAGAATTTTTCACTACTCATGAAATCAAAATATGAAATGAGTATGATGGGAGAACTTACTTTCTTCTTAGGATTTCAGGTTAAACAAACCTCAAATTGAATTTTTATCAATCAAAGAAAGTATACTTTAGATCTCTTGAAAAAGTTTAAATTTGATCAAAGTTCTCATATCAAAACCCCAATGGCAACCAATATAAAGTTGGATGCAGATGCCAGTGGCAAAGCTGTTTCAATAACAACTTACAGAGGCATGATTGGCAGCTTGCTATATTTAACTGCTAGTAGACCAGATATTATGTTTGCCACTTGTTTATGTGCAAGGTTTCAATCTGATCCTAAAGAATCACATCTAGTTGCTGTAAAAAGAATTATTAGATACCTTAAGGGTACACCAGGTTTGGGTCTTTGGTATCCCAAACACTCAAGTCTTGAGCTAATAGGATATTCAGATTCTGATTTTGCAGGCTGCAGGCTAGACAGAAAAAGCACAACAGGTGGGTGTCAACTCCTTGGTGGTAAGTTGATAAGTTGGTGTAGCAAGAAGCAGAACTCAGTTTCTACTTCTACTGCTGAAGCTGAGTATATTGCTGCTGGAAGCTGCTGTAGGCAGATTCTGTGGATGCAGCATCAGCTTGAAGACTATGGACTTGTATATAGGTTGACTCCTATTCTGTGTGATAATGCCAGTGCTATAACTATCTCCAACAATCCAGTGTTTCATTCCAGAACCATCAGGGATCACATCCAGAAAGGTAATGTGGATGTAAGTTTTATTTCCACAGATTAACAGCTTGCAGACATTTTCACCAAGCCTCTTGATGAAAATAGGTTTAATTATCTTGTAAGCAAGCTGGGCATGTTAAATAAATGTGACTAAGTGTCATAAATGTTCTAAGTTATTATATGTCTCACACTGCTCAAGTTTCTCAGAACAGCTTAGACAGAACATGTTATGCATGTTCTATTCTTAGCCAATTTCTGAAAACTTGAACAGCTTGAGCGTATAACAGGTTTGACAATATCAGTTTTCACTTCAAACCTGGTTTGATGATCAAACCTCCAACCTGCTCACTCTCTCAATCTGTCATACAAGACATTGTCTTGTAACCTAGTCAGGTATTGAACACAACCTGTTCTTTCATAGCTGAATAGGTTGAATGCACAGCTTGAAGAGTGACCAGCTTGTGATGACCCTGCTCATCACAGGTTTGACCAACAACTTAGACCATCAGTTTTAATTACCTTTCTTCACAATTAAGTTACTTAATTTCAGTTTTTATTTAACTTAATTACTGCGGATTATGTGTGTTAACGTGTGTTAGTGACTAAAAAGGGCTCGAGTGGTCTGACAACCGTTCTGACATGGACAACCGTTCCGTTTTCCGTTAAAGAACATTTCAAATTAACCGCCGAAACTTTTCTCTCTCATACCCACTCACATTCAAAACCTATAAATACCCCTCTACTGTTTCATCTTCGTCTTCCTTACTGCTACCATAACTTCCAAAGAACCCTAAATTCGACTAAGTGTCTTGTGCTCATATCCTCACTATTCTTACTATGGCTCACCGAAACAACCCCTTTCTACTAGTATTTGTTGGTACAGATATTCAGAAACACTCTTCTGTTACCACAATGCTAACACTAAAACCCACAAACTACATAGCCAACCTAACCATTCCCAAAAACTATGTGGGGAAAGGTTATGAAAATATGGTGGAGTTTCTAAAAGTTCACCCTCTGCATTACGCCATGACTACCACTCCTGGTGTCCTGTACCAGGAGATGGTATATGAGTTTTGGTATACCTGTGCCTACGACCCAGCAACCAAAATCATAAGGGGAACCATTCTCAATGGGACTCAGACAATTGAGATCACTACTGGTCTTCTCAGGGAAGTTCTTCATCTCCCTGTGGCTGAAACTTATGATCAGCCACAGCCTGAAAAAGATCAGATGGGAAATCTGTTACACTTCTGTGGTGTAGCAGAACCCAAGATTGGAGCCACTCTGTTCAGAAAGGATCTATCACCTACTTACAGCTTTTTATTCGCCTCTGTAATGATGTGCTTCAGCAGCAAAGTTGGTTCTTTTGACCAGCTTTGCCGTGATGAGATTCCAATAGTCCTAAATCTCGTAGATGGGACTACAATGAACATGGCTCGGTGGATTTTCATGAATTTGAGGAACCTGGTGCAGCAGGAAACACGTCCAGCTGCTGTTCGATATCCAAGGTTTCTGAGCCTCATTTTCAAGCATGTCTGTGGTGAGCATTTGTATAACTCTCAGCCTATGTTACGTACTGTTGTTTTCCCAGTGATTGGGAATAGAGTTTTCTACACCCTGTACTCCCAAATGAGCCTCCCCTATCTACACCAATGAGGAGGTTGCTTGGTATGGTGGAAGGACCCTCTGCTGTGAGGGTGGATCCAGTAAACGTTCCCCGAGGAAAATCCAAATCCAGGACCAAATTTGTTAAAAGGGTCCTGGAAACGACTGAAGCTGAGCCTGTCCACAAGAAGGCAAAAACAGCTAAGTCCAAGTCTGCCTCATCAGCCTCTGTGGCTGAGGGGGAGCAGGCTTCTCACCCTGGTTCATCTGTTGAACCTGAAGCCTTTGTTGCTGGTGCCTTTGTGGCTCCTGAGACTATGGAACAGGCCAACCCACCTATTTCTGACCCTGTCTCACCACCAGTCCAAACAGAACCCCTCATCACCTCTCCACAACATCCGTCCTCCACTTCATCTTTCAGATCCTATAGACTCAAAACCTTAGCTAAAAAGAAACCAACAAAACAAACTAGCCCCTCTGACCCCTCGCAACAGGGCTCAGTTGAAAAAGAAGCAACCCCTGCTGCTTCTCCTATTTTGGGAGAAGGTTCAGCACACTTGGAGTAGGCTTCACTCTAACAAGAGTCTACCCTGAGTCAGCCTAGGCCATCTGGTTCCTCCCAACAGGAACCAGTTGTACATATGGAGACCACCACATCAACTATCCCAGCCTCCCAACAGGCTGAGGGTATTGAAAGACAAGAGTTCACTCCACTCCATACTGAGTCCACACAGTCTCCACAAAATACTTCTCCTACACAACCTGAGTCTGCACGAGGTGCCAAACCTGCTGGACTAGACTGTCCAGTATATCAGCCTCCAACTTCTGCTCCTCATGATACAGCTGTTGTATACCCAACAGCTGCTGAAGGACCAACATCCCAAGCTAATGAACCACAGGGAACAGACCATCCGTCTGGTGAGGCTGCACCTCAACTGCAAATTCCATCAGCAGCTTTCACCACTGATGATGTTGAAATGCACATTCCATCTCCCCATGATGAGGCACCTCTAAACCAAGGTGCTGTTGAGGGAACCACCCCAGGCTTTGATGAAGGTGCTGCAACACAAGAAGCATCTGAAAGGCCACAATCTTCTACCCCCTTTCCTGATGAAGCAGCTACAGCCACTGCTGAGGGACCCATTGACCCTTCCAAGCTGGGCCATATTACTTTTGCCCAGGCTATCGAACTTCTGTCCAAAGTCACCCTTCCCTCTCCATCCCATCCTCAAACACCTGCCTCATCCTCATCTAATTCCTCACCATCTACACAATCCAAACAGTCTACCCACACACCTCCATCCCCCAAAGATCTTCCTTTGAAGGATCAGCTTTCCTTGCTGACCTACAAAGTTGGCTCTTTGGAAAATTCCATGATTTCCCTACCCTCAATAATCTCAGACTCTGTGTCTGCACAGCTCCAGGGATTCTTTGATTCTTTTAAGAATTCCTTTCCAACCACTCCTCAAACTGACCAGTCCTCACAGCTGCTTGCACCCACTGCACAACTGCAAAACATCTCCACTACTCTCTCCTCTATCCTTTCAAATCAACAGGACTCTGTGTCTTCCATGACAGCCATATCCCAACAGCTGTCCACTCTCCTTACCAATAGCACTACTACCCTTCCTACTACATTGGCCAGCTTAAACTCTCTAATTGTCTCTCTGTCACATTCTGTGTCAGCAAACCTTGACGATGTGCAAGACTCTCTTGAGTTACATCTTGCACAGCTTCGAAGTTTGCTGTTCACAGCTTCTGACAGAGAAAATCTCTCTAAGCTGTCCTCAATTGCTGATTCTCAATCCTCCTCTTTTCAGACCTGCCTTACCTAACTTGCAGAGGTCAAGGACAATCTGGCTTTCTTAGTGCATAGCCTGGTTGGCCCCAAGCCTGCTGCCAAAACTGCTGCTAAGCCTGCTGAATTTGTTTCTCCAGGCAGACCAGTTGTTGAAGGTTCTGACCCATCTCCTTCAAAGGGGGAGAAGTTGTCTGCCTCAAAGACTAAATCTAAGGGGGAGAAAACCTCTTCTCCTTCTAAGGAGAAATCAGCATCTGTTGGTCAAGCAGCAGGTGCATCACAAACAGGTCCAGCTGCAGATGTCTCCCATCACACTGAAGCTGCTCAGCCTACTCATGTTGGATCTCTAAACCCTGCACAAACTAGGGGGAGGAATCCATTCCTGGGGACAGGCTAGGCAGAAGGAGGAATCTGATTCTGCAAGAAGAAGAAGAAGAAGAGGAAGAGGTTCCTGAAGCTGTTCAAACAATAACAGCCAAAGGAAAGAAGAAAGCAGTTGTTGACCCTGACCACCAAAGAGCAGTGCAGCTAAAGTTTGACAAGGCAAGGGCTAAGGAAATGGGTATTCCTATGGTGAAATACTATGAGTTCAGAGATGAACAGCTCCAAGCCCCGGAAAGACTAAGAAAGGAAGAAGCCTCATCTAAAGCTGCCAGATCCTTTGCATTCAAAGAGGCAAGCAAAATTAAAATGCCTTCTTTGGATGTGCAAAGAAAATTGCTTGAAGCTGCTAAAGAGTCAGCGATTGAGAAGGAAGGTGATAAAGAACAGGATGCTCAGGTCTCTGTGACCAAGTCCAAACAAGTATCCTCTGCAAGAGCCCAGATTCACTTTGACAACTTAGCAAGGAAAAAGTTATTTGATGTTGCTGACAAAAGACTTGCCAAGGAATCAATTGTCAAAGCTGTTCCCATCTCAAGAAAAGGAAAACAGTGGAAGCAACAGATAACCAGAATGGGTGCAACAGGCCCAGAACTGGAAGCATATGATTACACTGACGTTGCACAGATGGGATACAGAGAATGGGTGGAGTTGGCAGTTGCCCTGAGCCAGTCTAAGTCTGAAACGGCTAAGACTATCAGGGCATATGTCAAAAAGTTGATGGAAAGGGTGAGAGACCTTGGCCTGAGCTCAGAAGAACAAAGTAAGGGTGTCTCAGTGACTACTCCCAAAATAAAGGCCAAGAGGAACAGAAAGGATACAGAGCTGGAGGAACTCCTGATCATGATTGAACAAGGTGATGTTGCAGTAGCGATCAAAGGAGTAGACCACAGCCTGCCCAAAGGAGTGGAATTTGAAGAAGGCAAGCTGATTGAAGCACCTGAGCTGGGGGTATTTTTTGTAGATCCCATTACACAGAATAAGTGCTTCCAAGAGCATCTGACCTGCACAAAGTTGGTCTCAAATACCTTTTTGCATTCAGACTTGCAAACTCCTTCAGGCAGTCTATAAAGTGGAGAGCAGCCATCTGGGATCAGCTCAGAGGCTTCTATGAAAGAGGGGAGCTTCAACATCCCATTTTCATGTTCCTCAGAGTTGAAATAGAGGATTTGGAGGAAACCAGGGAGGAGCTTGAAAAAATGTTTGAAAAAGGAGTGCCACCACCACTGTCTTAATGTCCATCTACTATCTGAGTAGATGAAGAATGGAAGCTGTCCATCAGTTGGAAAGGCTTGCCATTACTTTCTCCCATCATCAACAGTCCAACTTGTTGAATGTGTGTACATTTGTTGTACTTTGTTACATTAGTTGTTACTTGTTACATTAGTTGTAACTTCTTTTTTACATTAGTTGTAATATGTATTAGTACATCAGTTGTACTTTTGTAAAAACATGTGTTGTTTATGTAATCAAGAATCAGTATATATATAAACTAATCTTTTACTTTACTTTGATGTTGTAATTTCATTTCAGCAAAACGTATTGTAAAAATATATAGTGATTATTGATAAAATCAGCTTAGACTGATTATTGCAAATAGGGAGAGATTGTTAGGCACAAAAAGGCCTCAATCAAACCTGCTCTACATCTTAGGGGGAGATTTTTATTCAACCATCTTTAATGCACTTGAAGGTAAACTTTAAGGCCTGTTAATGCCTTATTGAAACCTAAAAAGTGATTTGCAATATCAGCCAAAGCTGTTTACCCTATTACATTCATTGCAACAAAGGCACATTGCCCAAGCTGTTCTCTCTGCTGGACATAAACTGTCTACGCTGCTCTATTTTATTGAGCAGCTTGGACAGATATTAAGTGTTCTGTTCTTTGTGAACAGAACCTGTTCTTTGTGAACATGCTAAACATTTTATGGAATATGTTTCCAAGTCCTCATGTATTGTTTTTGGCTACAAGATCAGTTTACAAAGTCGAAGACAAAGTGGAAAACATAAACTGCAAAGCCTGCCTACGCTGTTCTGTTACATGAAGACAAAGGGATATTTGAAATGGGTGACAGACCATTTCTTATATCAAAAAGGCCTTTATAAAAGAAGAAAGATGCAAAGTTGACATTCCTCTTTTGGTTAAAGGCTTATGCAACAGAGACAAAAAGAAAAAGACAAAGATTCTGCCACATGAAGACAAGTCTGCTTTATCAGAATGTGCAGAAAAAGTTGTTTTGTCTTTTTGGAAAGACATCCCACTATCTCATCGTTTAATGAATAAGCTTCACTAAGATTCTCAGTGAGAGTATAAAAGGAAGCTTCTAAGGATCATGAGACATACACCAAGAGCGAGAAATCAGATCATGCATTGAAGTGTGTTATTCCATGCATGCAAGTCTGCTTGAATAAAACAGTAGAGTGTGTCTAAGCTGTTCTTGTTCAAGCTGTCAATATGTGTCTTGTAATATCAGTGAGTGCATCTAAGTGAGTGTAGTCATTGTATCTAGTCTGAGTGTGTCTTAGATTAGTTGAGCATCTGTTGTATCTGTCATCTCAGCTTGAACCTTTCCGCAGTCAAACTTGTTTGTAATTAACACTTGTTAATAATATACACAAACTTTGAGAAAAGAGTGTTGAGTTTTAAATTGCTGTATTCACCCCCCCTCTACAACTTAGAACAATTCACTAGGGAAACCTTTTGGGACCTACAATATATAAAATTGATATTTATGATGTTAAAATGCTAATTAATTGATGTAGGTCCCAAGAGGTTCCCAAAGTATATAGCTTTAAGCTTTAGAGGGGGGGGGGGGGGTGAATACAGCTATTTAAAAACTACACACTGTTTTCTCAATGTTTGTATGTATTATCAACAAGTTGTTAATTACAAACAAGCTTGAATGCGGAAAGGTTCAAGCTGAGATGACAGATACAACAGTATGTTTACTAGTCTAAGACAGACTCAAACTAGTCTACAATGAATACACTCACTAAGAAGCACTCACTGTGTTTACAAGACTCAGAGGGACAGCTTATGTAGAACAGCTTAGACACAGAGAAACTGTATTACACAAGCAGGCTTGCATGCATGAAAAACTATATTACTTAGCTTTTTTGGCTTAATCTTTCTGACCTTAGAAGCTTCCTTTTATACTCACTCAGAGGATCTAAGTGAAACTTCTTCATTGGACGGAATGAAAGAGGAGAAGTCTTGTTGAAAAGACAACATAACCTTTTCTGCACTTTCTGAAAAGCAGACTTGTCTTCTTGTGTGCAGAACTTTTGTCTTTTCACTTTGTATACTGTTGCATTGCCTTTAACAAAATAAGGAATCTCAACTTTGCGTCTTTCTTCCTTGTAAAGGCCTATTTTGATATAAGAAAAAGGTCTGTGACCCTTTTTCAAATAACCTTTTGTCTTCATGTAACAGAACAGCTTGGGCAGGCTGAGTAGTTCTGATTTCCACTTTGTCTTCGACTTTGTAAACTGATCTTGTAGCCAAAAACAATACATGAGGACTTGGAAACATATTCCATAAAGTATTTAGCCTGTTCACAAAGAACAGGTTCTGTTCACAAAGAACAGAACACTTGAAAACTGCCCAAGCTGCTCACCAGTGTAGAGCAGCGTAGACAGTTTATGTCCAGCGTGTTCAGCAGACTGAACAACTTGGACAAACTGTCTTAGTTGCAACACATGCAACATATAGAACAGCTTTGGACTGATTTTGCAAATCACTTTTTAGGTATTATTAAGGCATAAACAGGCCTTAGCTTTTACCCATCAAGTGCATCAACAGGTTTGATTAATAATCTCCCCCTCAGATGCAGAACAGGTTTGACTGAGGCCTTTTTGTGCCTAACAATCTCCCCCTATTTGCAATAATTAGCCTAAGCTGATTTAATCAATAATCACTATACATTTTACAATACATTTTGCTGAATGGAAATTACAACACTTGAGTAAAGTAAATGATCAGTTTATATATACTGATTTTGATTACATTAAAACAACACATGTTTCTACAAAAGTACAACTAATGTACTAATGTATTTTACAACTAATGTAAAAGAAAAATTACAACTAATGTAATAATGTACAACTAATGTACAACAGGTTTTTGGACTGTTTGTGTTGGGAGCAGATAATGGTAAGCCTGTCCAACTAATGGACAGCTTCCATTCTTTACCTGCCCAGATGGCAGATGGACATCATCACACTGGAGGAGGAACCTGGAACATCTTTTCGAGCTCTTCCCTTGTTTCCTCAAGTTCTTAAACTTCACTTCTTATTATCATGAACTTGGGATCATCAAGTTCACCTCTTTCAAAGAAGCCTCTGAGCTGATCCCAGACGGCTGCTCCCCACTTACTAGACTGCCTGAATGAAACTGCAAGTCTAAAGGCCACAAGTTGTCTCAGATCCACTTTGTATAGATCTGAAGCTCTTTGAAAGCATTTCTTCTGAGTTAAGGGATCTACAAAAAATGCCCCCCGCTCAGGCTCTTCAATGATCTTGCCATCTTCAAACTCTATTCCACTAGGCAGGCTGTGATCAACTCCTTTCATTTCAATGGCATAATTGCCTTGTTCAATCAATGCAAGGAGTAGTTCCATTTCAGTGTCCTTCCTTGTCAACCTGGCCTTAATTTTTGGATGTGTCACAAAGACACCTTCACTAACTTCTTTGGAGATCAGGCCAAGGTTCTTTACTCTCTCCATCAGTTTCTTGACATATGCCCTGATTGTCTTAGCCGTTTCTGACTTTGACTCACTCAGAGAAACTGCCAGTTCAATCCATTCTCTGTACCCCATCTGTGCTACGTCAGTGTAGTCATATGTTTCTAATTCTGGGCCTGCTGCACCCATCCTTGTTATTTTCAACTTCCACTGACTGCCTTTTCTTGATATAGGGACAGCTTTGACAATTGCTTCCTTGGCAAGCCTTCTTTCAGCAACATCTTGAAATTTTTTCTTTGCCAGGTTGTCAAAATGGTATTGAGCTCTTGCATGAGGCACTGTAGGCTTGGTCACTGAGACCAGAGTACCTTTTTCTTTTTCTGCTTCCTTCTCCCCTGCTGATCCCTTAGCAGCTTCCAATATTTTCTTTTGCACTTCCAGAGTAGACATTTTAACTTTCTTTGCTTCTTGAAGTGCAAATGATTTGGCAGCTTTGGCAGATTCTTCTTCTTTTCCAAGAACTTCCAGGGCTTGAAGCTGTTCTTCTCTAAACTCAAAATATTTGTGCATAGGAAGACCCATTTCTTTGGCCCTGGCTTTGTGGAATTTGATTTCTGCTGTTTTCTGCTGTATGGGATCAACTTCTGCTATTTCTTTTCCTTTAGCTGCTGTAGTGGTAGCAGCTTCAGGACTTTCCTCCTCTTCTTCTTCTTCCTCTAAGATCAGATGCCTCCTTCTGCTGCTTGACCTGCCCTCAGGAATGGATTCCTCCCCCTTAGACTGAGCAGGGATTGGAGATTCAACCTGAGTAGGCTGAGCAGCTTGAGAAGCACCCTCTATTGTACCTGTTTCAGAGATTCCTGCTGGTTGACCAGTTTGTGCTGCAGGCACTGGTTTCTCCTTAGGAGAAGAAGTTTTCTCCCCCTTAGACTTAGTCTTAGAGGCAGACGACTTCTCCCCCTTTGAAGGAGATGGACCAGCACCTTCAACACCCGGTCTGCCTGAAGAAACAAAGTCATCAGGCTTGCCAGCAGTTTTGGCAGCAGGCCTGGGGCCAACAAGGCTATTCACTAAGAATGCCAAGTTGTCCTTTACCTCTGCAAGCTGGGTAAGACAGGACTGAAGAGAAGAGGATTGGGTATCAGCAATGGAGGTCAGCTTAACAATATTTTCCCTATCAGACTCAGTGAACAGCAAACTTTGAAGCTGTGCAAGATGTAATTCGAGAGAATCTTGCACATCAGCAAGGTTTGAGGACACAGAATTTGATAGGGAGCTAATTAGGTTGTTCAGGCTGGCCAGAGTAGTAGGAAGGGTAGTGTTGCAAGAAGTTAGGAGAGATGACAGCTGTTGAGAAATGACTGTCATTGAGGACACAGAGTCCTGTTGTAGTGAAAGAATAGAGGAGAGGGAGTTGGACACATTTTGCAGCTGTGCAGTGAGTGCTAACAGTTGTGGAGAATTATCTGTTTGTGGAGTAGCAGGGAAGGAGTCTTTGAACAAATCAAAGAACCCCTTAAGCTGTTCAGACACAGAGTCTGAAATAATAGAAGGTAGAGAGGTCATAGTAGTTTCCAAAGAACCAACTTTGTTGGTCAGCAGAGAAAGCTGATCCTTCAAAGGTAGGTCTTTAGGAGATGGAGGTGTATGGGTGGACTGTTAAGATTGGGTAGATGGAGAAGATGATGAGGAGGCTGGTGTATGAGGATGTGATGGAGAGGGAAGAGGAACATTTGAAAGAAGCTCCATAGCCTAGGCAAAAGTAATGTGGCCCAGCTTGGAGGGGTCAAAGGGTCCCTCAGCAGCGGCTGTAGCTGCTTCATCAGGAGAAGGGGTTGATGTTGGGGGCCTTTCAGATGCTGCTTGTGTTGCAACATCCTCATGAAGGCCAGTGGGTGTTCCCTCTACAGTGCCTTGGTGGAAAAGCACCTCATCATTGGGAGATGGGATATGCATTTCAACATCAGTAGTGGTGAAACCTGCTGATGGAGTTTGCATGGAGGGAGCAGCCTCACCAGAAGGATGGTATGATCCCTGAGGTTCATCAGCTTGGGTTGTTGGTCCCTCAGCAGCTGTTTGGTGTAGAACAACTGTATTATGGGGAGCAGAAGTTGAAGGCTGATCTGCTGGTTGGTCTAGACCAGCAGATTTGACACCTTGTGCAGACTCAGGGTGTAAAGAAGTTTGAGTGGGGGACAGTGTGGACGCAGTGTGGAGTGGAGAGGACTCCTGTCCTTCAATATCCTCAGCCTGTTGGGAGGCTGGGATAGTTGATGTTTCTATCTCCATTTGTACAACTGGTTCCTGTTGGGAGGAACCAGAGGGTCTAGGCTAACTCTGGGTAGACTCAGGTTGGAGTGAAGCATGCTCCAATTGGGCTGAACCTTCTCCCAATATAGGAGAGGCAGCAGGGGTTGCTTCTGTTACAACTGAACCCTGTTGGGAGGGAACAGAGGAGGTGGTTGTTTTGGCTGGTTTCTTTTTTGAGATGGATTTTCGTTGGTAGTGAATGGATGAAGTCGGTGATTGTTGAGAGGTGATGAGGGGTTCAGACTGGACAGGTTTGGAGACTGGGTTAGAAACAGGTGGGTTGACCTGTTCCATAGTCTCAGGTGCCACAAAGGCACCAGCCACAGAGGCTTCAGGGTGAGGAGCCTGCTCCCCCCAGTCACAGAGGCTATGAGAGCAGACTCAGACTGAGCTGTTTTGGCCTTCTTTTTTTACAGGCCCAGCTTCAGCAGTTGCCAGGGTCCTCTTAACAAGTTTGGACCTGGCTTTGGATTTTCTTGTGGGAGCAGCAGCTTCTGGATCCACCCTCACATCAGAGGGTTCTTCCACCAATCCCAGTAACCTCCTCATTAGAGTAGATAGAGGAGGCTCATTGGGTAGCACAGGTGTATAAAATACTCTATTCCCTATAACAGGAAATACAGCAGTTTTAAGTAAAGGTTGAGAATTGTACAGGTGCTCACCACAATGATGCTTGAATATGAGGCTCAGAAATCTGGGGTATCGAACAGCAGCTGCACGAGTTTCCTGCTGCACCAGATTCCTCAGATTCAAGAAAATCCATTTTGCCATGTCGATTGTAGTCCCATCCACCAGCTGTAGAACAATGGGGACTTCATCACGGCTGAGTTGGTCAAAAGAACCAACTTTGCTACTGAAGCTCATCATTACTGAAGCAAATAAGAAGCTGTAAGTGGGGGACAACTCCTTCCTAAATAAAGTAGCTCCAATTTTGGGTTTTGCTACACCACAGAAGCGTAGTAGATTGCCCATTTGTTCATCCTCAGCTTGAGGCATGTCATATGTTTCAGCAGTTGGTAGACGAAGCACCTCCCTGAGAAGATCAGTAGTAATCTCAATGGTCTGAGTCCCATTGAGGATAGTACCTTTGATGACTTTGGTGTTGGGGTTGTAGGCACAGGTGTACCAGAACTCGTACACCATCTCCTGGTACAGGACACCAGGAGTTGCAGTCATTGCATAGTTCAACGGATGAACTCTTAAGAACTCCACCATTTCTTCATACCCTTTTCCCACATAATTCTTGGGTATGGTCAGATTTGCAATGTAGTTGGTGGGTTTGATGGTCAGCATTGTGGTGACTGATGAGTGTTTGACAACATCATCACCAACGAACACTGGAAGAAGGGGATTAATCTGTGAGCCATTTGGGAAGTTTTGAGGTTTGGAGAAGCAGAAGACACTTAGTCGATATTTAGGGTTCTTGAGGATTTCTGGAAATGATGAGGAAGACGAAGATGAAACAGTAGTTGGGTATTTATAGGATTTGAATGTGAGTGTCTATGAGAGAGAAGGTTCGGGCGGTTTGATTTGAAATGTTAGTTAACGGAAAACGGAACGGTTGTCCATGTCAGAAACATTTGTCAGACCACTTGACCTTTTTAATCACTAACACACGTAACCCACATTATCCGCAGTAATTAAGTTAAATAAAAACATAAATTAAGTAACTTAATTGTGAAGAAAGGTAATTAAAAAAACTGTTAGTCTAAGCTGTTGGTCAAACCTGTGATGAGCAGGGTCATCACAAGCTGTTCAATCTTCAAGCTGTTCAGTCTTCAAACTGTGCCTTCAGCCTGCTCTCTTTTGTAAGAACAGGTTGTGTTCAATAGTTGAACAGGTTACAAGACAATGGCTTGTAAGACAGTGTGAGGGAGTGAACAGGGTGAAGATTGGACCATCAGACCAGGCTGGACGAGTAAACTGTTTTTGTTCAGCCTATTGTATGCTCAAGCTGTTCAAGTTTTTCAGACAAATGACTAAGTACAGAACATGTATAACCTGTTCTGTCTAAGCTGTTCTGAGAAACTTGAGCAGTGTGAAACACACAAATTCTTAGACATTTGAGAAACACTTAGTCACTCTTGTTTAACATGCCCAGCTTGCTGACAAGGTAATTAAACCTGTTTTCATCAAGAGGTTTGGTGAAAATGTCTGCAAGCTGTTCATTGGTGGAAATAAAACTTACCTCCACATTACCTTTCTGAATGTGATCCCTGATGAAATGATGTCTGACTTCAATATGCTTTGTTCTAGAATGAAATACTGGATTGTTGGAAATGGCTATGGCACTTGTGTTATCACACAGAATAGGAATTTTCCTATACACAAGCCCATAATCTTCAAGCTGATGCTGCATCCACAGAATCTGCCCACAGCAGCTTCCAGCAGCAATGTACTCAGCTTCAGCAGTAGAAGTAGACACAGAGTTCCGCTTCTTGCTGCACCAACTTATCAACTTACCACCAAGGAATTGACATCCACCTGTTGTGCTTTTCCTGTCTAGCCTGCAGCCTGCAAAATCAGAATCTGAATAACCTGTTAGTTCAAGGCTTGAATCTTTGGGATACCAAAGACCCAAACCTGGTGTACCCTTCAGGTATCTGAAGATTCTTTTAACAGCAGCTAGATGAGATTCTTTTGGATCAGCTTGGAACCTAGCACACAGACAGGTAGCAAACATAATATCAGGTCTACTAGCAGTTAAGTATAGCAAGCTCCCACTCATGCCTCTGTAAGCTGTTACTGAAACAGCTTTGCCACTGGCATCAGCATCCAATTTTACATTGGTTGCCATTGGGGTTTTAATAGGAGAACTTTGATCAAATTTGAACTTTTTCAAAAGATCTAAAGTGTACTTTCTTTGATTTATAAAAATTCCAGTTGAGGTTTGTTTAACCTGTAATCCTAAAAAGAAAGTTAGTTCTCCCATCATACTCATTTCATACTTGGATTTCATGAGTAATGAAAAATTCTTGCACAACTGCTAATTAGTAGAACCAAATATTATGTCATCCACATAAATTTGAACAAGCATAATATCAGACTTCACCTTCTTTATGAACAATGTGGTATCCACTTTACCTCTGGAATACCCATTGCTCATAAGGAAATCAGTAAGAGTGTCATACAAGGCTCTAGGGGCTTGTTTGAGACCATAGAGAGCTTTGTCCAACTTATAGACAAAACCTAGATGTTGTTCATTTTCAAAACCTGGAGGCTGCTTGACATAAACTTCTTCTTGCAGCTTCCCATTCAAAAATGCACTCTTCACATCCATTTGAAATACCTTAATGCTTTTATGAGCAGCGTAGGCAAGATACAAACGAATTGCTTCTAGCCTGGCCACAGGAGCAAATGTTTCATCATAATCAATTCCTTCCTCTTGTCTGTAGCCCTGAGCGACCAGTCTAGCCTTATTTCTAATGACATGACCTTGCTAATCCATCTTATTCCTGAAAACCCATTTTGTGCCAATTATGGTTTTACCTTTAGGAGCAGGGACCAGCTTCCATACCTTGTTTCTGTCAAACTGATTGAGCTCTTCTTGCATGGCAGTGATCCAATTGGCATCTTTTAGTGCTTCATCCACCTTCTTTGGCTCCATCAATGAAACAAAACTAGAGAACATACAAAAGTTCCCTAAGCTGTCCCACCGTGTTTGTACCCCTGTTTTGATGTCACCAATTATTTGATCATTGGGGTGACACCTGATCCACTTAGGATCATTTTTCAATGATGATTCACCTGAGTTGTTAACATCTTCAGCAGGTCCTGTTGAACAGCTCTCAATATTTTCAGACACACTGTTGTCTTGAGCCTGTTCACTTGTTGAACATGTCTGACCACTGTTGAACATATCAACAGTAGAACTAGGAAAATCAGCATTGATAGGTTCAGGACATGCATTTGTAATTAAGTCACTACACTTATTCACACAGGGTGTATTGACATAATCATCATCATGCCCATCATGATTAACAGGTTCCACACTGGGTGTAGTGGAAGCTTTTAAGTCCTCTTCACTGTTTGAATGCATCAGATCATCAAAGTTACGTTCTCCTGAAACTGATTCAGGAACAGCTTTGGTGGAAGCATTCTTGGACTCTTCAAAGGTGACATTGATAGATTCATCTATCACCTTTCTTTTGTTGTTGTACACTCTGTAGGCTTTGGAGATAGCAGAGTAGCCAACAAACACACCTTCATCAGCTTTTGGTTCAAACTTTGACAGTTGATCCCTTTGATTCAGAATGGAACAGGGACACCCAAACACATGGAAGTAACTGACATTTGGCTTCCTCCCTTTGAGCAGCTCATAGGGAGTCTTGTTGAACCTTTTCACCACTAAGGATCTGTTTTGGGTGAAGCAGGCAGTGTTAACAGCTTCAGCCCAGAATGATGAAGGTAAATCTGATGCACACAGCATGGTTCTAGCAGCTTCAATGAGAGTTCGGTTTCTCCTTTCAGCAACTCCATTTTGTTGTGGAGTTCTTACAGCTGAAAAGTTTTGAGTGATTCCTTTCTCTTCACAGAAGTCTTCAAGAGTACTGTTTCTGAATTCAGTACCATGATCACTTCTAAGCTGCTTCACTTAGGCAGAGTTCAGCATTTCCATCTTTTTCACAAATCCAATAATTTCTCTAGCAGCCTCTCCTTTGCTCTTCAGAAAGATCACCCATGTGTACCTGGAGAACTCATCAACCATTACTAGAGTGTATCTTCTTCCTCCTAGACTTGGGACATTTACAGGTCCAAACAAGTCCATGTGGATTATGAAGAGTGGAGTATCAATAGAGAAATTATGAATGGATTTAAAAGATGTTTTTCTCTGCTTGCCTTTCTCACAAGCTGTGCATAATCTATCCTTAGCAAAGGTCATAGAAGGCAAACCTGTCAATAACTCTTTTTTTACAGAGTTTGTTGATGTTCTTGAAGTTCAGATGTGACAGCCTTCTGTGCCATAGCCAGTTTAGATCAGCGTTTGTTCTTGTGAGAAAACAGGTTTCAGTTGTGGGATCAGCAGATTGCATGTCCACAACATATACACCTTTCTTTCGTTGAGCACATAGCACAACTTTGCCTTGGGGATCCAATATGTAACCCAGGTGCACATCAAAATTAACCTTGTAACCAGCATCACACAGTTGGCTTATGCTAACCAGGTTATGTTTTAGCCCAACCACATAGGCTACTCTTTTGAACACTGCAGCACCAGCTTTAAGGGTTCCCCTCAGTAGATCCTTGTACATTGTCACCAAATGTGATCTTTACAACCTGTCATGTGCCCTGAGCAGCCACTGTCCAAGTACCAAACCTGGGAAGGTTGTTTCTCCTGCAGAGTGATAAGAGAAATATTAGTCATTTTTAGGGGAACTCATCACAGAGATGAGTTCTCCTACTTCATCAACATTTGTTGATGGACTTATAATATCCACACTAATATTCCCTATTTGAATGGTATCAGCTTGGATACCACTTTCATTGACTGAGATGTTTCCAACACTGCTTGTAACAGCTGTGAGAGAACTATCAGAGTCAACAGGCCTCATGTCCTCAGATTCAGGACAGTCCTTGGCCAGATGTGTCTCTTCTTTCCTGTTAGCAGGTTTAGCAACCTTATTACTATTTGATGAATCAACAGCTTGAGTGGAGGGTTCAATAGCCACAGCTTTGTCTGTCTCTTCGTTCCTCTTTTTAGGAGGACAGATGTCAAAGACAGGAAGCTTAATTGGCTTTTGAACTTCCATAGGTTTGGGAAACTTATTCCCAAGTTTCTCAGGCTGAGCAATGGCTTTGCCTTTGCCCCTACTGAGATGTGATTTATGGTGCCTATCAGCATAATCATTATTTCTGGTTTTGAAAAATTTATTCTCATTTAAAACCAGTTTACCACTATGATTAGAAAACTTATTAGAAATCAAAGCAGGTTTGCTTCCAACATGAGACTTGCCCTTGTTGAAAACAGGCTGCTTAACTTTTGAAAACTTATTTTCAAAAAGTTTAGCATCAAAAGGATTATCATGCCTTTTACCATCAGCTTTGGACCCAGAACCTGTTTTGTCAACAGGTTTAGTATCCACCGCTGCAGTTTGGGCATGTTTTCCTTTCTTTTGCTTGTGTGAATCAGCAGAGCACTTAGCAAGCTGGTTTGATGGAGAACATAATCCAACACCAGCTTTTGAGCTAGGTTCACACGAGCTGTCAATATTTTGAGGCCTGGCAAACCTGTTTGTTGAGATTAGTTTACCATTCACTTTTTGAATAAAAGTGTTTGGAAGCTCACCAAGAGTGGGTAAATCTTCTTTCAGATTATTAATCTCAACAATGGAAGCTGCTGTGTCAAGATCCCCTCCAAGATAGGCTTGAATTTGTGCAGGGATCTGTTGGCTTATACAATGGCTGACTTTTTGTGCAGATTGGCACCAAGAGTCAACTATCTTTTGAAGCTTAGCATGCTTTATATCTGTTTCTCTCTTTTCTTCCAATAAAATAGAGTTGATGTGTTTTAATTCATCAAGCCCAGTTTCCAACTTATGGAAACTGTCCAGTTTACTGGATTTTGTTTTAAGATCAGTTTTAAGCTTAGAGATTTCAGATAATAAAGCATCATGCTTCTCAACAGCAGCTTTCAAATCAACTAGCCTATATTCAAACATTTTAATCTTTTCTTCAGAACTGTAAGCCATAAAATTTTGTACCTTATACATCATTGTAGGATTCCAGTTCTCCAAGCTGCTGAAAGCTTCAGCTTCAGCCAGATCCTGTTTGAAACTGCTTGTTGATGGGACATCAGTGTTGGCCATCAGACATTGATTGTCTTCTTCAACAGATGATGAATCAGATTCCTCCCAGTCACAAGTCTCTGCCATGAGTCCCTTTTGGCAGTTGGAACCCACTGAGTTTTCCAACTTCCTCAGCTTAGCCATGGCCATAAGGTACTTAACCCTATAACCATCATCCTTGTTTGTCTTGTACGGTTTGGATGACTGACCAACAGCTTTTGACACACAGTCAGCAGCTATATGGCCAGTTTTGCCACATTTGAAGCACTCAGCCTTGGATTTATCAAATGCCTTCTTTTTGCCAGCACCTGAACGTCCTTGCAACATGTTTCTTCCAAACCTTTTCTTGTTGAACCTTTTGACAAGCATATCTATCATTTGCTCATCATCCTGTTCAGCAGATCTGCATTATCTTCCTCATCTGACATCTCCTCCTTATCATCATCCTGTTGATCAGGTTGAGTGAACACATCACTCACCTGATTCACAGGCTGTCTCACATTAGCCACAAAGGCTGCACCTCTTTTAGACATCTCCAAGGCATTTCTCTTCTGTTGCCTTGATTGTTCATCATTTAGTAAAGATCCATACAAGTTGACAAGATCCATACTTCTGATGGTACCAAAATTTCTTAAGATTGTTGAAAAGTAGTTCCATTCTTCAGGTAGGATGTCCAAAAACTTGTTCACCAGGGTAAGGTTGTCCTTAGTGATCCCAACAGCTTTGAGATCATTCACAAGAGCAGTAAACCTGGTGTAGGTTTCTGTGAGAGTCTCCTTTGGTTTTGCAAAGAAGAGTTCATACTGTCTAACAAGATTGTTAATCTTGTTATCCAGTGTGATTGTGGGTCCATCATAGACGGTACACAAAGTATCCCACATCTCCTTTGCTGTCTTCATTTTCTCAACCTGCTTGAACACATCATCAGGGAGAGAAATAACCAGGTTATTCCTGGCCTTTGCATCCAGAGCTACCAATCTCTTGTCTTCATCAGACCATTGAGCTTTAGCTTTCTCAAAGGTCCTGATTTCAGGAGCAGCTCCTTCAACCGCTGGAGTTATGGTAGTAACAGAGGTTGGCACATAGGGGCCCTCCATCACTATCTCTGGTAGTTGTACATCCAGATTCTCTAGATAGAGCATCATTATGCACTTCCAGCGAGAGAAGTTTTGATGGTTGAATTTTGGAGGTTTGCCCATAGAGCCATTGTCATAGTATGAGGAACCTGCAGCACTGTTGTCCATGGAAACTTGGGAGAATGAGAGATCTAAAATGACACACACTCTAAACTGCTCTGATACCAGTTGTAGATCCCGAGTGGTTCCCAAAGTATATAGCTTTAAGCTGTAGAGGGGGGGTGAATACAACTACTTAAAAACTACACACTATTTTCTCAATGTTTGTATGTATTATCAACAAGTTGTTAATTACAAACAGGCTTGAATGCGGAAAGGTTCAAGCTGAGATGACAGATACAACAGTATGTTCACTAGTCTAAGACAGACTCAAACTAGTTTACAATGAATACACTCACTAAGAAGCACTCACTGTGTTTACAAGACTCAGAGGGACAGCTTATGTAGAACAGCTTAGACACAAAGAAACTGTATTACGCATGCAGGCTTGCATGCATGAAAAACACACTTGCACGTTCACTCTTGACTTCAGCACTTAGCTTTTGTTGGCTTCATCTTTCTGACCTTAGAAGCTTCCTTTTATACTCACTCAGAGGATCTAAGAGAAGCTTCTTCATTGGACGGAATGAAAAAGGAGAAGTCTTGTTGAAAAGACAACATAACCTTTTCTGCACTTTCTGAAAAGCACACTTGTCTTCTTGTGTGCAGAACGTTTGTCTTTTCACTTTGTCTACTATTGCATTGCCTTTAACTAAATAAGGAATGTCAACTTTGCGTCTTTCTTCTTTGTAAAGGCCTATTTTGATATAAGAAAAAGGTCTCTCACCCTTTTTCAAATAACCTTTTGTCTTCATGTAACAGAACAGCTTGGGCAGGCTGAGCAGTTCTGATTTCCACTTTGTCTTCGACTTTGTAAACTGATCTTGTAGCCAAAAACAATACATGAGGACTTGGAAACATATTCCATGAAGTGTTTAGCCTGTTCACAAAGAACAGGTTCTGTTCACAAAGAACAGAACACTTGTAAACTGCCCAAGCTGCTCATCAGTGTAGAGCAGCGTAGACAGTTTATGTCCAGTCTGTTCAGCAGACTGAACAGCTTGAGCAAAACTGTCTTTGTTGCAACACATGCAACACATAGAACAGCTTTAGGCTGATATTGCAAATCTTTTTCAGGTTTTAATAAGGCATATAACAGGCCTTAAATTCAACCTTCAAAAGCATCAACAGGTTTGATTAATAATCTCCCCCTCAGATGCAGAACAGGTTTGACTGAGGCCTTTTTGTGCCTAACAGTATTTATATTTCAGGTGGAGTAGATTAGGGTAAAACCCTAGTTTGAGAATGTTGACTTGTTGACCGATACGCTATTACTTTGTATTGACTTTTGAGGGTCGGGTAGAACCCTAGATGACATGACATGTAACTTAAACTTATTTTGCGTACTCTATTTGACATAATTTATTATCTTGGGTGGTTGATTTATTTATCAATGAATGACTTTAGAAAAATTTTAAATTATCCCGCATTTTTTAGGTATATTGCATGTGAATAGTGGAAATTTTGTTTTAGAAAATTTTGGTCCTTTCAATTTATATTTTATAGATTTACAAACCTTCTGATCAATCTGCATAAACCTAAGCCTACAACATATGTATTTCGTGAATGCTCTGGGTTATGTCATGGGAATTTCAACTTTCTCACTAGAGTCTCTACACACCCCAAATGTAGCCACACATCAAAAAAGATCCAACACTTCAGAGCAGCCACACTCCTTAGTCCTCACTATAAGATTTTATTTGATGATGTTAGCAAGTAGACAAAGGTTGGGAGTCTTATAAATGTTCACATTCTTGAGCTATAGTTAAACCTGAAAAGACCATAGATGACCTATATTTGTAATGTTAACCCTATTAACAAAGAAAGAATTGAAGAACATCTTTTTACAGGCTTCAAATTTATATAAGAAGATTTATGTTTTGGATACGTTTCTTCATTCTAATCATGGTTATTTTAATGCTTTATATGATTGAATCATATAAATGTATGCAGTTGGTCAGTTACTTCTTTCTATGTCGAACTCCATTATAATGACATTTTAGAATCTAAATGAAATTATTCATTTTCTCGATTCATTTATTTATCAAGTACTGCTCACCTTCCAGAAAAACCATTGATTTCTCTCTTGCTCACTTCAAATCAATAAATTTCTCCATCGCTCACTCAATATCTCTCTCTTTGTCAGATATCTCGATTCCGTGATGAAGCACTAAGAGGTACATAATTCTATTTAATTTACTTGGAACCTGTCAAATCAAGTTGGTGAAGGGGTTAAAATCGCTACTTTGGAAGTATTAAAGGTGGGAGTTTTATCCCCTTGCTCAAATTAATAGACTTGAGTTGCAAATAATTTTTGATCCTACCTTAAACATTTATCCTTACTTAAAATATTACTCCAAGCATGACATGACAGGATCAAAATCACCTAAGATTAACTGGTTTCAATAGTTCAGAGTTTAAACCAATAAACTTGTTTTGAATCAAAGTCCAATTAAGAAGTTTGCGGAATAACACTTAATTGTGTTAAGAAAACTTTCAGAACAAATAAAGAACAGATATTCAAACAAATATAACCAATATCAAAACCTTTATATTGCCAAAATCTCTTATTACAATCACCTCTAATCTGTTGGATTAGACGAAGAACACTAGTTGTTCTTAGGGTTTTACAACCTTAGAGGCTTGAGAAACTTTATCAGAAAGCAATTACAATAAAGCACCACGATTACAGGACTTGCACACACACACAATAGAAAGACCTAGTCTATCTATATATATAGCCTTCTGATTTGTTTCCTTGACGAACTCTGATTTCTCTGGTAGTAGATATGCTTGGAAGATCTTCAAATCTTGAAATATATATCACTTCCTTAATTTCAGCACTTTATGGTTATCAATCTGTTGAGCAGCTTGAACTTTTAACTCTGGAAACTTGAACTTTTAAACTAGCAGCTTGAGTTTGTTGAACTCGCAACTTGAACTTTGTAATTACACAGAAATACTACTAACAGCTTGAGAAATCTAACTAAAAGCTTGACATACTTAGATTATTTCCCAACAATCTCCCCCTAACTTAAATTCTTTACACAAGACTTTAAGTTTCTATACAAATAAGGAAATCAAACAAAGTAAAACTGTTATATACAAACTAAGGCATCCAAAAACTTACAACTGTGAAAGTTTCTGCCTTATAGCCTTTATGAATTCTCTCTTTATCTCCACTTTATCACATTCAATCTTCATAAAGCTCATCTGGAATAGCCATGCTTTTGGCAAATCAAGGAATTCAAAATTGTAGAATCTGCTGGATCTGTCTGCAAGCTTGAGTCTATAGGTCATGGATTTGGCATATAAATCAACCTGTACAATCTTCATTTCCTTGGCAGCTTCTATATCCACTCTGGTGGATTCTGGATCAAAAATGCTTCTGAGATCTTTCAAATTTGTCTGAACCCATACAATTGGTGACCTAGAGATCTTGTATTTTTCCTCAGGACCAGCTTCTCTTTTGATTACAAAATGATATACTAAATCAATGTCATCCATTGACTTAGCATACCAATAAGTAATTGGAGGTTTGGAGAAGTCATGCTAGTCGAGGATCTTTTCAATCTCCATAGCCTTTTACAGTTGTTGATCAAACAACACTCTCTTAAATTGATCAAACTTTGCTTGTTGGATAGATTCAGGTTGAGGAACATCAGCAACAGTTTGAGCTAGTTCTTGTGGATCTTGGACTTGTTGGGAGGCTTTTTCTTTTTCTTTTTCCGTTTCTCTGTCATATAGAGCCTGAAGCTTCTCAGTTGACCAAGTTTGAGCAATAACTTTCGATATACCAGCTGTTGCAGAGAAATTGATCAAAAATCTTCTGTGTTCTGCCTTTGAAGGCCGTGTTGGCCTTTTTCTCTTTTTCTGGCTATCTTTGACCACAAACCCTCTTAGGTAATCTCCTAAGGTTTTATCATCTCCCATTGGATCATGGGTTTGCTGGTCTAGGAACTGATCTTGTTCTTTTGCCAACTTTCTAGCCAATTCAGCATCATGAGCAAATTCGACTTCTTTAGAAATAAATTTGATCTTTGGAGGCTCAATCCGAATACCCTTTCCCTTGTCTGTGGAAGCTGATACTGTGGCTTGAACTGCTGGAGCAGGAGCTTGAGAACCTTCTCTGATGACCACTCCACTTGGTCTGATGGGAACAGCTTGAGCTTCTAAACTAACAGCTTGAGAAACTGTTGGGACTGTTAGCCTAGAAAGTGAAGCTGTTGTTGGTGAAGTTGAAGCTGTTTGGACTGGAAGTGGGATCTCCTGATTCTCCTCCTTTTTGGATGCATTGGTTTGATCAGAGGGACCAAAAACCTTTGCAAGCAGGGATCGAGCCATCTTCTCGAGCTGTATGATCTTGTTACCACATAACGTGAACCCAAGGTGAAACTGATCAAGTATTTGTTATTGGGATGTTGTGAGTTGTTGCAGAGCTGTGATTTGTGATCCCTGTGCAGCAATAATGGACTTGTGATGTTCCAAAATGTCTACAACAGGTTTCAATTGTTGATCCGTCAATGCCATAAGTTGCAGACTAGCCTCAAGATCTTCAAATGATATTGGGATTTGAGATCTATCACTGGCATCAATTCCAGAAGTAGAAACATCTGGGCCCATTTGTTCTTGGTACTGGGGACTTCCAGAAGGTGCTTGCACACCCTCTGTTGCCATGGGTGTGGTCTTAGTGATGTTGGTACTGTCCTGTGCCCCTTATGCAGAGACATCAGTAGCACCAACCACAAATCCCATATGAACAGCCTCTGATGGGATGTTCACCTCCAAATTGAGAGTGGGAGTGTCCTCAATGGGTTCCCTATCCATATTCTGTGCAGGAGTGTCCCCCTGCACAGAGCTATGTGGCTCTGAGGATTGGACTGAGGAGGAAGGAGCTCCTACAACCCGTTGTCGTTTATATATTTTAAGTGAGGGGGCTGGGGAAGCATGTATAGTAGAAGGTGTAGAGGAAGTATTTGTATCATGAGTAGTGGGTTGGGGTCCTAGGGGTGAAGCAGTAATAGATGGCTGAGCCTGCTCAGGACCCTCTCCTTTGTTTCTTGGATGGACATCCTGCATTGCATGAGGCAAAGGGACATCCACACTGTGAAAATTGACACTTGGTTTCAAAAGTCTTTTAATAGTAGGTAAAGAGTGCCTATGGGAAACATGTATCCTTTTATGTACTTTAAAATGATTGCAAGATTTTGCAATTATTTCTGTCAAAAACCGTGGATACATAAAAAATTTCCCATTCTTTAAGGCATGGTGCCTTAACATCCCTTGAAAAATCATATTTGAAAAATTAAACTGTTGGCCTGTGGATAAGCACACTAAAGCAGTGGCAATATTTGAAGAAAATTTGTACCAACCAGTCCTTTTAGGGCTTAAACACTGCTGAATAATATGTACAAGATATTTCCATTTAGGACCAAAGTGTGCTTTATAGAAGGTAAAAGAATCAGTTGGGCCCCTATACCCTATTTCAAAAAGACCTTCATGTAAAGCAGTAAGGGAGAGATCAGATATTCCTGTGGCATCTTGAAGATGCAAATGTTGTCGTATAGTCTCCTCGGTTATGGTAATGGGATTACCATCAATGATGGATGCAAAAGAAGTGACTCCATTAATGGTATTTACAGTGGCTGATTTCCAAAACTGATCTATGTGAGAAACATATATAGTGGGATTGACAGTTAGAGCATAATGAATATTAGAACCATGTAGAAAATCCATCATATCATGGAATGGTTGTTGTTCGGCGTGTTTGAGAGACTAGGGAAGGCAGTTGTGTTCTTTAACAAACTCCATTAGTGATCACAACGACGGGGATTTAGGGTTTTGAACGACTGTGTGAGAATCGCACAGAGAGAGAAGATGAAAAGATTGTGAAGATATTTTTGCAACTGGTAATTGCAATCAAACGAAACTGGGACTTTTAAGGGTTTGGCTTTTCAAAAATATCTAGTCCCGCGCACAATCTCCATAGTAATGACGGAAATGCCCTGCACACTTGACAGACCAAGTGAAACAACTAACAGTTCGAGAGAATGAACTAGCAGCTTGAGAATAATCTCAAGCGGTTAGTTGAATATTGAGCAGCATCTAATGAAACAGTGTCTCCCCCTTAACTAAGCACATTTAAGAAGTGGTTTTCCTCATGAAATAAGGGAGAATAATTAAAAACAAATTATTCCATATTTACCATACCAATATTTAATACCAGAAAGGTGAATCTTCCTACATCAAATGGTTTTGTGAATAGATAAGCTAACTGATCATCTGTATGAATTTTGGTAACTTGGATTAACTTCTTCTCATTACAGTCTCCTATAAAATGGAATCTAATGTCTATGTGCTTGGTTTTGGGAAATTTCACCGGATTTTGTACAATGCTGGTTGCACTTGAATTGTCAATATAAATAGGAGTAGATAGAAAGTTCATACCATAGTCTCTCAGTTGGTTCTGATTCCACATCACTTGGGAATAGCAGCTGGCAGCTGCAACGTATTCTGCCTCAGTGGATGAAGTGGAGACTGTGGTCTGCTTTTTGCACTGCCAAGAGACTAGTCTTGCTCCTAGACATTGACATCCACCAGTTGTGGATTTCCTGTCTATGTTGCAACCTCCATAGTCACTATCAGAGTAAGCTGTTAGTTCAAGAGGAGAGTCCTTAGGATACCATAGGCCCAAGTTTAGTTGACCTTTGAGATATCTAAAGATTCTCTTAACAACAAACAGATGTGAATCTTTTGGAGCACATTGAAACCTCGCACAAACACAAACAGCAAACATTATATCAGGTCTAGAAGATGTAAGATACATTAGTGAACCTATCAAGGATTTGTACAAATGAATATCCACATCAACTCCTTCTTTCACTACAAGAAAATGGGCTTGGCACAAATGTTTTTGGCAAGGCAAATAAACAGTTCCAAATACTAGTAATTGTCACACATTTGACTACAGTGCCAATTAGCTATGTATTTGGCACCGATTAAAAATTTCCCATCCAAATACGATTCATTTGGAACAGTTTTTCATTAACGGACTCAAATGACTCAATTTTTTAAGACAACTTTTCATTCCGTGATAAATACATTGTGCCAATTACTTTCCCCCCATAATTTTTATTTGGCTCCATATCAATAAAATTGATTTTAATTTGTTAAAAATCAAAACCTGTACGTAAACCCTTCTCGTTCTCCATGTCAATACATTGTTCCTCCATTTCCTGTAAATCGATCGTCCTCCCTTCTCGTTCGCCCACCCGATCGTAAACCCTTCTTCTCGTTCCCCCATCCCATCGTAAACCCCTTCTTCTAAACCCCTTATTCTCGTTCCTCCCCATCAAAAAATGTCGATTATGGATTTAGCATGGTGATACGATTGTAATCAATTCTTCATTCCTCCCGATTAGGTTAGTAATTTCAGGTTATACTCCTTAATCGATTTGTTGTTATTATGGTAATATATTTCTCTTTTTTTTTTCTTGCTTCGTAAACCCTAATTGAAGTGTTAATGATTATTGGTGATACTGGATTGAAATCATGTTATTTGATGATAGAGTGCCTTAATTATGGGTGGATATTTACGTTTTTTGCTGCTTGAATTCATGCAGACTTCTGCTACTTTGTTGGTCTTTGAAACTTTATAGGCTGCTGCTACTTTGTTCCTCCTTGATTTAGTTGGTAAATATCCCTTTTGCCCCTTGAAATGTTGCAAACTATGCTACTTTGTTACACGTTCTATATGTCTGTATTGAAGTGAGATATATTCGTATGACATGTTGTGTTATTTTAAATTATAGCATATCTAATTGAATCCCAATTTGGTTATTGTGCTAATGTACTATCGTGTAAATTTTTAAGGCTATTGGTGCTTGTGTTCAGGTTATTCATTATGATATGTTAGCTGTTGATTTAGGTTTCATGTTCTTGTTTAAACAAATTTCTATACATGCGTTAAGTTGTCGATTTGGAAATTGGGCTAAGTTAGCACTACAACCATTAACCTGATATTTAGGCTAAGCTAGTGTGTGGCTCTTTCGTCTACACACTATCTAGCTTTACTAGCTTTTTGTTCATGTGGAAACCTAATGTCAATGGACCACAAACTTGTAGAATGCAGCATGCACTTACAAGATGATTATCACATTAAATAATAAGAATCAATGCACAAAAACTTGCATGAACATGTATCATCTCTGCTATGTATGTGTAAAAACAATGTGGATTATTTCTTTCTCATTTTAAGGCAACAGTAGATGGTTTCTCCGGAACAAGTGGGCAGAGTCTCAAAATGCCTTGTGCAAAAACACAATATGGATTTGTATAGTTCATGCTCTGAAAATGATTTAAATGATATATAAGTCTAAAACAACGTCGAGTGTCTTTGAAGTTCTTGTTCTGTTCCAGGCTTTCAGCTACATTTTCTAAAAAAAAATCAAAGTGAAATGCTTTACTGATTCTCAGAATTCTGTTTGTTTTTCTCCTATACGTTACCAGTAAAATTTGTTAATACATTCACTTAAGTGGTGCTGTATGGGCAGAATAAGTGGTGAGAATCACATGAAATTAGGCTAAGGTAGTGTCTAAAGAAATCTTTAGTTAGTGTAGAAAGTCAACTTTAATATCCTTTAAGTCATAAATTGCTACAATACTTGTGAATTATCGCGAGATATATTATCAGGGTCAATAATCTGCACTCACACACCTGTATTCTGCTGCTACTTTTGTGTATATAACATACAATCACATGAAATATGGCTGCTGAGTTTTGTTCTATTCAACACCAACAGCAGCAGCCATGGTTATATATATAAATTATCAGCAAAACATAAAGATTGAAGTGTCAATGGAGAAGAAAAGTTGATAAATTAAACAAATAAGACACATAACACACCCTGAACAACCCCCCAATTACGCTATTGATCAGTCCCTCTATTCAATTCTATACCTCGGGACTTGCAAGTTTTGGGGTTCCCGGTTCAAACGCAAACTGTAACAGCATCTAGTATACATATATATATTTTTTCAAACAGAAAGGAAGAGGGTGCATTAAAGGTTCAATTGAACAAGATTGCACACAGAAGTACAAAACACACTCAAAATGTTGCTGATCTTGCTGTCATTTAACAGCAGACACACACACACTCAAATGTGTAATATATAGTTGCTGATTTTGACATTTAACAGCAGACACACACACACACACATATGTAATAAATAGCTGCTGATTTCATACTATAACACCACCCTGAAATTTGTTAATCAAGAATTAGACACTAGCATGAGGGATTTAAGCTCTTATTGGCATATTATGGTCCTGGAATTGTCCAGTCCATAAAACCTCATTACACGCATATAATGACTATAAAACATTAATTAGCTTGTTATCTTGATGATTTCTTCATATTGATGATATATTGTTGATCTCCAAAGTATTTTAGCAACAATCAATACTTGAAAATTACTATACGAAAGTCATTTTCCCAAATATCCACACCAGCAACCAAAAACAAAATAGGAATTAAATTTAGAGGCAGTCGAATATTTCACACAGTGCAGGCCAAATACTAGATACCTTTTTCTTTGTATTGCATATATAATATAAATTACATACCTTTTTCTTCATATTGATGATTATTTGATAATTAGATAGCTTTAATTAATATTTTTTCTCTCTAGGGATGGATACAAGTTGGATGTATTTGAAGGATAGAACATTATTGCAATTTAGGGAAGGTGTTAAATTTTTTTTGGATTCAATATATTCAGATGTAGGGCCAAGTGGGTGTAAAAAATGTCCATGTGCAAGGTGTTACGGGCGTTTTTTCGTAATAGAGATCATGTCATGGATGACCTTATTGTTAATGGTTTTATGGAAAAGTACTTGCCATGGTCACTTGTGCATACTTATGACACTCCTCATTATGATACCGACCACCAAGAGGATGTCACAAGAAATTTTGAGATAGATGATGATACGTCAAAAATCTTCAAGATGCTACAGGATGGACAAAGGCCTTTATTTAAAGGTTGTAAAAGATTCACATCACTTTCATTCGTTACTCGACTTTTGCACATAAAGGTACTAGGTGGGTGGTCAAATAAGTCATGCACATTGGCCATGGAATTAATTTGTGAGGCACTTGAAGAAATAGGGGATGTTGTAATGCCCAAGTCTTACTATGAAGCCAATAAGATAGTTTCTGAGTTGGGCTTTTCTTATGAGACATGGGATGCATGACCAAATGATTGTATGTTGTTTCGTGGAGATGATAAATCTCTTGACAATTGTAGTATCTGTGGAACTTCTAGGTATAAAAAGTTTAGTGGCGACAAGCCAAATGATGATCAGAGTATGGTTTTGAAGAAAAGAATTGGCGCTAAACAAATACGTTACTTTCCACTAAAGCCAAGGTTGAAAAGGTTGTTTATGTCACCTCACACTTCCTCTCAAATGACATGGCATTCAAAGGAGCGAGTTGATGATGGTGTGCTAAGACATCCAGCGGATAGTCCAGCATGGAAAACGTTTGATAGACTGTATCCATCTTTTGGTTGTGAAGGTCGTAATGTGAGACTTGGGTTAGCCTCCGATGGATTTAATCCATTTAGGACCATGACTATTTCACATAGTACGTGGCCTGTTGTTTTGATTCCATACAACTTACCGCCATGGTTGTGTATGAAACAACCCTCGTTCATTCTTTCTATTCTTATTGATGGTCCAAAAGCTTCTAGTGACAAGATTGATGCGTATTTGCAACCGTTAGTTGATGAGCTAAAAGAGTTATGGCATGATGGTCTCAATACATATGATGCATCAACAAAGAGTATGTTTAAGTTACATGCTGCACTCTTATGGACGATTAGTGATTTCCCTGCTTATGCTAAATTGTCTGGTTGGAGCACACAAGGAAAATTCGCTTGTCCTTCTTGTAACAAAAAAAAACTAGATTTTTTCGACTAAAGCATTGTCGAAAGTTTTGTTATTTAGGACACCGAAGATGGCTAAAAGAAAGTCATAAATTACGAAGAGATAAAGCTTCTTTTCATGGCGAACCAGAATGGGATCCCAAGCCAAAAATATTATCAGGTACCAAAGTACTTGAATAACTAAAGGATGTAGAAACAGTATATAAAAGAGAAGATGTTGCAAAAAAGAGGAAAAAGGGAAGATTTTCAAAGGGAGAAAGAAAAGGAGAGAAAGGCTGCCATAAGAAGACAGAAAAAAAAGATACAAAGAATAGGAAAGGAAAGGAATAGAGAAACACGAATGGAAAAGGTAAGGTAACAAAAGAGGATGAATAGAGGGTAATGAACATGAAAGAGGAGATAACTGGAAGAAAAAGAGTATTTTCTTTGAATTGCCCTACTGGGAGTTTTTACCCATACGTCACAATCTTGATGTCATGCATATAGAAAAAAATGTGTGTGATAATGTATTGTGTACTCTCTTAGGCATTGCTGGAAAAACTAAAGATCACTTGAATGCTCAACTTGATTTAAAAGAATTAAAAAGTAGAGCTCCATTGCATCCTCAAGAAACTACTTCTGGTAAGATGCTACTACCACCAGCTTGCTTTACATTAGGAAAAACAGAGAAAGATCTCTTTTTGAAGGTGTTAAAGGATCTAAAGGTACCTGATGGATATGCTTCTAATATTTCATGATGTGTCCATCTTAAAGAGCATAGCATTTGGGGCTTAAAGAGCCATGACAATCATATTATCTTGCAACAATTGCTACCCTTAGCTATTCGGAGAGTTTTGCCTAAACATGTTGTCGAAGCATTGATTGAGTTATCAAATTTTTTCAGAATATTGTGCTCAAAAGTTAACACAAAATCTGATCTAGAAAATCTTCAAGATCGTATTGCACTTACACTTTGCCATCTTGAAAAGATTTTCCCACCATCCTTCTTTGATATAATGGAACACTTGCCTATACACCTAGCTGAAGAGGCATTACTTGCTGGGCCGGTACATTATCGGTGGATGTATCCTATTAAGAGGTACATTTGAATGTTATAACAATTAAAACAATATACTTTATAGCATATATGTAACTATACATTTGTTACCCTTAGGTACCTGTTAACACTAAAGATGTATGTACGCAATCGAGCACGTCCAGAAGGGTCTATTGCTAAAGGCGCCTTAATGGAAGAGTGCATGACATTCTGTGCAAGATATCTAAAGGACATTGAAACTAAGTCTACACGTCCCGATCGAAATGATAATGGCAAAGATAACACGGGTTCTCATTTTGGACGAGAAACACCTTTTCTTCTTGATCGTGTGTCTATGGAGCAAGCACATCGTTACATATTAGCAAGTAGTGATGTTGTTAAGCCATACAGAGAGTATGTTAAGTATTTCCATAAGAGCAATATTTTTTTTATTGATTAGTAATTATAGATCTATTAAAATGTTCTTTTTATTTTAGGAGACACTTTCGGTCCCTCCAAAAGTTAGTCCCCCGTGAACGTCAACGTGTTCACAATAAGGAGTTTCCATCTTGGTTTAAAACCCAGGTATGAGTTAAAATATCAATATAAGTGTCATTTTAAACCTTAACAACCCAAAAACACTTAACCTATTTTGTTTTATATAGGTATTAGAAGAAGATGCAAAAAACCTAGATTCATCAACTGAAGTGAAGGATATGTCATTGGGCTTGACAAATTTGGCTAAAAGATACAATGGATACATCATTAATGGATTTAGATTTAGAACAAAGAGAAATGACAATAGTAGAGCCACACAAAATAGTGGGGTCGTTGTGACTGCCGGCACAACCAGTTATTCGAGTAGAAAGGATAAAAATCCTGTGTCTGGGGACTTAACTTTTATATGGAGAGTTGACAGACATCATTGAAGTGCGCTATACTTATAAAACAAAATTTGTCTTGTTTAAGTGCAATTGGGTAGACAATAGGACAGGGATCCAAGTTGATAATTTTGGTATTACATTGGTTAATTTTAATCATTTGTTATACAAAGAGAATAAGCCAACTGATGAACCTTTTATCTTAGCATCCGACGCTGAGCAAGCTATGTATATTGAAGACCCTATTGACTCTCAATGGTAAGTTGCCATCAAGATGACTAGTCGGGATACATTTGACATGGGTGAGGATTCTAATGTAACAATTGCAGTGCCTCAGGCCCAACCTTACAGTTCTCAACAATTGGATGAAAGAAGAAGTGTTCAAGAGGGAGAAACAATGTGGGTGAGGCATGGTGTTGAAGGTACGTTGATTGAAAGGAGGGTTTCTCAAATGCTTATAGAAAGGAATCAATGTGAAAGTAGTTCATGACGTCATGAACCCGAGACTGACTCTGACGAAGAAAGGGAGGATGAAGAGGTTGATGATTCGGATGACTTTGAAAAAGAAGAATTTGATGATATCATAGATGACAAATCCGAAGATATGGATGAAGATGCTTTTGTTAGCTTGAGTGATGATGAATCTTATGATGATTAGTTTAACCAATCATTTTTTTAACCTTGCATTGTTATGCTAGTAAAAACATCGAACCTTTTCATTTTTTAGTTTGTCTTTTTAGTCATTAATGCTTTATTGTTATTAGTAGTGAATGTAGAGCTTTCTTAGTAGTATATTCTGACATGGACAATAACATAAAATTTAAATTTATCCATATTGTAGCACCAAACAGATGCTCCTAGTCATTTTAAAGAGAATTGTTTAAAGCTAATTGGTAGTCATTGGAAGAAGTGGAAAAGTAGAGTAAAGAGCAACTACTTTAACCCTAACAAGGATGATCCTGAAAAATTATTGACTCCTCCTACTGATAGTCGAGTAGATTCTGATCAATGGCCATCCTTAGTAGAGTACTGGCAGCGTGAGGATGTTGTGGTTTGTAAAAGTATTGAAATTTAGTCGTTATTGTTTTAATTTATCACCCATAATAAGGGCTACTTTTTTGTTATTTATTGTGTATTTTATTTAGCTTTATTAAGCCTGATGGTTTTCTTTTGTAGGCTCAAGCCAAGACAAATGCTAATAACCGTAAACAACTAGAGTTCTTACCAAGGACAGGACGAACCTCACATGCTAACATCCGGGAGGAGGTATAAGATAAAAACATCTAGATCATTTTAATTTCCTATTTTTCCTTTCATCTTAGGTTGTTAACTAAAATGCAATATTCTTTTTAATTTAGATGAAAGCTAATAATGAAGACATTTCTCGTGGAAAAGTGTTTATTAAAACACGTACTAGAAAGGATGGTACCATACCAGATGATGATACGAGGAAGATAGTTGTAAGTATATGAGATATTTAAGATTAATGTATCATATGTTCCATACTTGTAATCAGGAAATGATGAGTTTTATTGTAGGAAATAATGAACGAGAAGTTAAATGAAATACCTGAATCTGAGCAAGACGATTCGTTCAAAGAAAAAGTTTACATTGATCTATTGGGTCCAGATGGACACGGACGTGTGAGGACTTTTGGTTTAGGACCCTCTCCTCGTGATATTTTTGGGCCTCGCACATCTTCAATCAATATAGCTTCTTCAGATGCAATAAAAAGGATGGTTGAATCACAAGTAGCGGCAAAATTAGATGCTAAAGTAGCAGAAAAGGTATCTCATTACGAAAAAACTCAAATAGAGATGGTTGAAAGACTAGAAAGCATGTAACGATTGTTAGAGCGTGCAGGGTTGTTAGCACCTGTTTCCCCTCATGAGGCACGTAGATCTGGATCAAGTGTCGGCCAGGTAAAACTATATCATTTATTTTCTATCTATTACCTTGGTGTATGCTAATCATGATTGTATATTATTCTAGGTACAAAGTCCTTTTAACCAAAGTTAAGCTAAGGGTTAATACAATGTGAGTGTAAAAATTGGTAGTTAAGTATATTTGCTCCTTATCAAGGATATTACACTACATATTTCATTTTGCTTTGCTTTTTTTTTAAATCATTTTCTTAATTTTAGTTCATAATAACTCATGCATGCCATATTTTATATCATTTAGGATATGAAACTGGGAGCGAAATGGACTTGATATGATTAGCTTTCGAAGACTACATATTGTCGTTACTTAATGTACTTTCTCGTCATGAGATTTCAATGTTAACTCAATTTTACAGTTTTCAGAACGTTTTTAATTAACATGTTATACATTTATTTAGCTTTATCAGATTAAAGTTTGGGGTATTGACTTGAGTTTTGGCATGATTTATACAAGTTGAATTGTGATTTATAGTTGTCCTTATTTGGTGATTATTAATTTGTTCTTTCACTTTATAGTTTGATAATCACATTAAGCGATTAGATTAGTGTTACTATGACAATACCTAAAATACCAAAGCAAAGTGTTTTACAACATGGTGCCAATTGTTTTAGCAATGGAGAATATATTCAATTAAAATGGTAAATAAAATGGTTCCAAATGTTTATTTGGCTAGGTAATAAACTGACCCAAATACTTTTTTGTGATGACTCGTAAAGCGGTGCCAAATATATTTGGCAAGGGGAATACGGTCCCAAAAAAGTATTTGTGACTGCTGATCGAATGGTTCCAAATGAGTATTTGGCAGGGGGACATATTGTGCCCAATAATTATTTGGAACACTTGTTCACCATCCGTACCAAATACACAACTAATGGCACAAAACCATACTTCCGTCCCAATGTCCGTGCCAAAAAGTATTTGAGACTGTTATCTATGGAACCAAATGTATTTGGCACCCTCGTATTTAGGACCATGCAAAAACCATGCCAACCCCGTGCCAAAAAGTATTTGGCACGGTTTATGAGGTATTTGGGACGGTTTTATGTTTCCTTGTAGTGTTTATCTGCATCAAGCTGTTTATGAGTGTCCATTGGTGTGCTGGCAACCTTGGTGTCCTTGTATCCAAACTTTTCCAGGATGTCATTCACAAATTTTGATTGACTTATGAAAAGTCTAGTGGGTTTCTGCTTGACCTGCAATCCCAGAAAGAAAGTTAGTTCCCCCCATTGAACTCATTTGAAACTTCTTGTACATCAAAGTCTCAAACTCCTTGCACAGAATGTCATTTGTTGATCCAAAGATGATATCATCAACATAGATCTGAACAAGAAGAATCTCTGATTTGATGGACTTGGTGAATAATGTCTTGTCTAGAGTACCTCTCTTGAATACATTCTTTAGAAGATATGAAGACAAAGTGTCATACCATGCTCTTGGGGCTTGGTGGAGTCCATAGAGTGCTTTGTCTAACTTGTAGACTCTGTCTGGATACTTATAGTCTTCAAATCCAGGGGGTTGACACACATAAACCTCTTCTTCAATTGTACCATATAAGAATGTAGATTTCACATCCATTTTGTACACTTTGAACCCTTTGAAGCTGGCATATGCTAGGAACAGTCTGATGGCTTCTATCCTTGCTACTGGGGCAAAGACATCATCATAGTCTATTCCTTCTTCTTGAGTGTATCGTTGAGCTACTTGTCTTGCTTTGTTCTTGATCACTACACCTCTCTCATCTTTCTTGTTTCTGAACACCCATCTTGTACCAATTGCCCTGTTACCTTTAGGCAAGTCAACTAGAGTCCATACATTCTGAATCTTGAATTGCAAAAGTTCTTATTGCATTGCCTCAATCCAAGATGGATCTTTTAGTGCCTCAGATGCCTTATTTGGCTCTAATTGTGACATGAAGCATGCATGTTCAAAGGCAGCTAGACTGCATTCATGGACTGCTGATTCAATATCAGTTGATTCCTTGTGAATCATTGTCCTTGTTTGCACAGGAGTGCATGGATATCCCATTATCTGATTAAGAGGATGATACTTGTGAACCCTGAGCTTAGGTTTCCTTTCTGTCTTAAATGAGTTTCCCAGATTTGTATCATCACCTTCTGCACCACTTGATGATCCTGGTTCAGTAACAGTCTGATCAGGAGATGTGACTATTTTCCTATTAGTTGGAGCTGTTACTTCAGGGCTTGGGATTGGCACTTCAAACTCTGTATGTATGTCTTTTTGGTCAATCAGGACCCCAGGTGGGTCACAAGAGAGAAGTGGTAGAACAGTGTACTCATCCCATGTAGCAGAATCTGCAATTGTTGGAAACTTTGTGCCAACTACTTGAATATTTGTGTTACCAGCCTGAGAATTTGTACTGGCAGTATCAGCACTGTTTCCAACAGTTCCTGCAGAATACTCAACAAAGCTCAGAGAATTTGTCAGTGAATCTAAATCAAACAACCAATCAGGACCAGTGCCTTTGACATTTGCAGTGTTTTCATTAAATTCAACATTGACACTTTCTTCAATGGTTTTAGACACACTGTTATATACCCTATAGGCTTTGCTTTGAGTAGAGTATCCTACAAAGAATCCTTCTTCAGCCTTACTTTCAAACTTTCCTAAGTGAGTTTTAGTATGGAGGATAGTGCATGAACAACCAAAAGGTTTTAGGAAGGCTACTAAGGGAATCCTGTGATGGAATAACTCATAGGGAGTTTTCCCTTGTGACTGAACAACTTGAACCCTATTTAGAACATAACAGGCTGTATTTACTGCCTCTACCCAGAAGGTCATTGGCAGTTTGGAATCAGCTAGCATGGTTCTAGCAGCCTCTATTAGAGTTCTATTCTTCCTTTCAGCTACACCATTTTGTTGTGGTGTTCTAAGTGCACTATATTGCCTTGCAATGCCTTTAGACTCACAGAAACTGTTTAGGATATGATTTTTAAAACTCAGTTCCATTGTCTGACTTGATCACCTTAACTTTTAAATTGGATTGGTTTTCAATCTTTAGAATAAAGGATTTGACTAGCTCAGCAGTTTCATCCTTAGTCATGAGAAAATAAACCCATGTAAACCTGGTGAAATCATCAACAATAACTAAACAGTAAACTCTTTTATTCAAACTCAGAACAGATTTTGGACCAAAAAGATCCATATGAATAAGATGAAGAGCAGATGAGACTGAATTTACTTCCTTGGCCTTATGAGGAGTTTTGTGTTGCTTGCCTTTAAGACATGCTACACAATGATCATCGCAAATGAACTCCTTTTGTGGTAAACCTCTTACCAAGTTCTTTTTGACTAAAACATTCATGGATTTGAAGTTCATGTGACACATCCTTCTGTGCTAAAGAGCAGACTCATTTGATGATGCTTTGGATATCAAACAACTTAAAGTGTTTGATTTGGATAAAAGATTTGTGTCCAAACAGTAGACATTGTCCTTTCTTGGTGTTCTGAGTAAAACAAGATTTTCAGGAATTTCAAATCTTTTGAGAGGACAATGCACTCAGAGTCTGTGAATAAAACAATATGTTGTTTGTCACAAACTAGAGACACACTTAGTAAATTGTACTTCAGTTGTTCAACATACAAAACATCATTGAATATCATATTGCCTGCTTTGACAGTACCCTTACCTGTTACCTTACCTCCTTTGGAATTTCCACCAAATGCAACAAACCCTCCTTCAAAGATTTTGAAATTTAACAAACATTCAGAGTTGCCTGTCATGTGCCTAGAGCATCCACTGTCCATATGCCATCTTGTCTTATGTTGGGTCTTGTGGCTGCCTTGCACAGAAAAAGCTTAGTTAGTAGTGGAGTAAACCCAAACCAAATTGGTTTTGGGTTGTCCTTGTGCATTGACATAACTAAATATTGTTTGTGTCTTTTTAAGCTTAGTGAGATCCACTGGTGGATTTTGTGAAGAGTATTTAGTTATGACATGAGGTATCCAGGTGTTCTTTCCAACCTTTTCTTTAACAGTCTCAGAAGATCCACTACCATATCCAGTTTTAGACTGAGCAGTTGGAACTGGGTTCGGAGTGCTAGCAGCTTCAGAATTTGCACTACCACTTCCAACTTTTGGCTTAACAGTTTCAACACTTGCATTAGCAGTTTGACATGTGTTTTTGCCATTAACACAGCATACCTTTTTCATGCTTGATTTAGATTTTGCTAAAACTTGTTTTTGGTGTATAGGCTGTTTTTTGTTGACTTTTAAGTACCTGTGATCAACTGTCTTCTTTGCAACTGGTGTGACAGGTGTTTGGGCCTTTGAAACTTTTGAGTTTTGAACAATGGCATGTTTTTGAACCACAGTCTGTTTTGTAACAGATGGTTTATATAAACAGTGCCTGGCCAAATGATTTATCCTGCCACAGTGGAAACATCTTTTGATTGTTTTGATTGGAGAACCAGTTTTGTGTGACCATAACTGGTTCTTGTTCCTTTGATTTCCCCTCACCTGCTGCTGTGTGGGAAACTTTTGGACACCATGCGTTTGGCATGTGCATATTGGAACAATTTTACCCTTTTTATTTGCTTTAGAAGAAGATGCAATGTTACAGTTAGAAGGTACAGAAACATGTGGAGCATTATTGCATACACTCATCTTCTCTTTTCCTTTCACACTGTTGGTTCAGATAGAACTGGAAGTAGGGGTTCCTATAGGTTCACTCATTGTTTTGGAGTTACTCTCAGCTTCCTTACACTCACAACCTGTAACACCCGCAAATTTAGAGGCAGACAACTATTCGTAATTTTATCATTTTATCATAAACACTGAAACTTAATTTAATTAAGATTCAAATGTTAAGGTTATGAGGTGATTTTATAATGTAGGATAATTATGTACAAGTGAGATTTAGTGGTTTTAATTATACAATATAAAAATTTGTCATTTTAGAAGAGATTAAATTAATGAAAGGAGAAAATTATGAGGTGTGCAAATCCTAACAAGAATTGGTTATGATTACATAATCCATCATACATCCTTATATATGTATAACCCTTATTCTCCATTTTTTTTATCACTAATCTATCAAAACACACACACTAAAATCTGGAATGTTTAGAGAGAGTATGGGCATAAATTGAAGATTTGAAACATCTCCACCATTGGCATCTTCTTCACAAGTTCATCAACAACAACATCAAAAACCTTAAGGTAATGATTATAAATTCGTTATCTAATTTCTAGCATTGATTTGGTAGTGAAAAATGAATTAAAATGAGAATTTTATTCTGGAAATCAACACTTAATAATAGTTCTAACATTTACCTTCACCAATTTATGATTTAAAGAGCTTCAAAATGCATAACAATGGAGGTTTTAGGTGGGTTTTGGGATTAATATGGATTTATGAAAAATAACACCAGTAATAAGTGAAGAAACATCTTTAGAACATTATTTGGTTATCAATTTTGGATTTAAACCAATATAATGGTATCCAAGAATGTTGGAGTTATGAGATTTTGGTGAGAAATCTAAGAAGTGGAGGTTGGATTGGAATGGAGTGGTGTGTTATATAAGAAATCGGACTAGAATTCAGTGGCCGGAGTTGGCGTCGGCGCCGCCGCTGCTCAGCGGTGGCCGTCGAGAGCGAGGGCAGCAGCAATGGCTGCGCCGGTGCTTTGCCTCATTCCTGCTGTCTGCGTTTTTCTGTAATGGGATCGAGAGAGAAGAAAGGGTGAAAGTGGCTGCCGGATTGAAACCGACCAGAGAGTGGCCGGCCGGCGCCGCCACAGCCTCTGGCCGGCGGTCGGAATGAAGAAGAAAGCATGGAAGGGGGCTGCTATGCTTTGCTTATGTTGTACCTTGATTTTTCTTTTTCTTCTTTTTCTGCACCTGACCGAGAGAGAAGAGAGATTTTTTTCTTTTTTTTTGCTTCTAATTTTCCTTTGGGCTCAATTAGGTTTAAAATCCTGTTGGCTTTTTAATTAAATTGGATTTGGGCTGATATGTATATTTTAAGGATTAAAGTGTTGGGTTTTAAGGTTTTAGGTAGTTTATTATGTTGGGTTAATTAATTCAACTAAGGTTTTGAGTTAGTTTTATTTTCTAAGTCTAGTACAAAATTATTTTAGGTGTAATTGTTATTTTTATCATATGAATATTGCGGGTTACCTAATATAGAAAGGGATTTAGGAATTTAATTAATTAAAAGGGCTAATCAAAAATTTGTGTGTCTTGGGCTTAAATTTCAATTGAACCTTTAATATTAGAGTTGATTAAATATAAGATTATTTCTTTTGATTAGTTGGTGGGTTATAATATAATTTAAGTTGGGAAATTTATTTGGGTTATTAACCTTATTATATGGGTTGAAGTTTTCATTAAATTGAAATAGGATCTCAATAGATGAAATTAAATATTTTATATGAGAAATAATTTAGTTGTTTTAATTAAGTTGGTGAGTTACTAATGCAATTTTAATTAATAATTTTATCATTGACGGTGGGATAACTGAAACAAATTATTACGTTTATTTATAGAATTACTTTATTAACAAGAATAAATCATTCGTATGTAGAGAAGTACAGATTAATTATTTTAACGAAAGGGTTTAGTAAACCTTAACAAATAAATTGAAATTTGCCGGTTAAATCCCTGAGCTTTAATTAATAAAATTGATAACGGATTTAGTTTCTTATAGAATTAAGAATATTGATAAATAGGCAATGTACTTTGATATCAGGGCATTAGGGATTTCTTCGAGACGTGCGGCTTTTGGTCGTACTTTCAACTAATATTGGATAGTCGTTTGGCGAGTACAGATTGCGAGCACTGTGAGTAATTGATTTAATTTCGCAAATGATCATAAATGATATGCTTGTACTGGATATCTCTTTCGTTTCTATTGTCATGATTATTCTTTAACTACCATGCTTAACCTTGAATGTTGTTATTTATTTTGTTGCATTGAGCCGATATCTGAGAACCCTTTTCCCCAGTATGCATACTGTGTATTATGTGGATTAAGCGAGGTTGCTGTGTGCTTCCGAGTTGTATGGCGGGCGAGCCGCATGTTTTGTACACGTGCTAACCGAGCGAGTCGTATGCCGTGTACTTGTTATCGGGCGACCCGGTAACAATACCCGATTCGTGTATGCTAAATCGAGCGAGTCGTAATGCTACACATGTTGAATTTGAGCCGATATTTGTGTTGAACATGTTATATATGCTTGTCTGTGTTTTTAAATCTGTTACTCGCTAGACGACGGCTTACCCCGGTTGTGGGGATAAATTTTCAGGTTTAGCTGATAAGGGAAAGGCGTCAGCTTCAGGATCTAAAGTTTGAGCATTTATGGTATCAGAATGACTTCCTCATTTACTCTGATTTATATTTTGTGCTTTGGATGGGTAGATCCCTAGACTTTCAATTTGGTTGTAGTAATTAGGTGTTATATTTTAGCGCACTCTGAATGTGGTGGTTTTAGTTTATTTATGTATTGAAATTGAAGTTTGAGATTAAAATGTTTTATTTTATTACTTTGAGGATTATGTTGCAGATTTTAGTAAAAGCGTCGCGTTATTAAAACGGGGCGTTTCAATATCAGAGACTAGTTTGGTTTAAGTGAATTAGGTACTTGTTTGGTGCTTAGTCTTAAAACGTAAGATCATTAGAAGTGTAAGTGACGATCATTCGAGGTAAACTCTATCCTGACGGACTTAGGAAATTGGGTACGGTTTAGATAGTGTTTAACTGTAACCTTCATAAATATATGAATATATACCCTTACGAGTAAAAACTAGAAATTAATCAAGTGTGAATAATATAATGAAAATTTTAATTGAACTCATAAAGTTAATTTTCAGCACCATGGCTGATGATGAGAGCCACAGTCATCCACGCGATGAGCGAGTTGTTGTAGAGTCAGAGGATATAGAGCATTCTGACGGAGAGCGTGAGGATGGGGATGATTTAGATGATATTGGACCCGAGGGAGGACCGTTGACCCCTCGTGAGACATGGATAATGAGGTACATGACCCGTTACGTACGAGATGTTATGGACAAGAGCCGTGCGGAGATGCAGCAGGGTTTCAAGGAGATTCGCGACCTGATCGCTACTTCCCGATCTAATGCGGGAAATACTTTGACATCTGCTCCTACTGGTAGGGGAAATATTGTGGAGACTGAGACTGGCGGACGACGACCTGATCGTGCTTCGTTCAAGGCCTTTAAGGGGTCTGGGGCCAAGGAATTCGACGGGACTATGGAGCCTGTGAAGGCTCTAGAGTGGCTAGAGTGTGCGGAGAGGGCATTTCGCCTGAGCCATTGTTTAGAGACGGATATGGTGGAGTATGCTGCAGGGATGTTAGTAAGTCCAGCGTTGACATGGTGGAAGAACACATCGAGAGCTATTGGTTCTGATCTGGTGGGGACGATGACTTGGGCTCAGTTTAGGAAGAGATTCCAGGATCAGTACTGTCCAGCTGACTTGACTAGGGAGATTGAGACTCAGTTTTTAGATCTACGACAGGAGGGTCTGACAGTTCAGGATTATGAGGTGGTCTTCAGGGAGAAATCACAGTTTATGACGAGATATGCGCTAGATGAGGAGACGAGGGTAGATATGTTTGTGACTGGACTTCGTGCTGAAATTAAAGAGTTTGTTGAGATGCAGAGCTATAAGACCCTTGAGGAGGCAGTTATGAGTGCGCGGAAGCGCGAACGAGCACTGTTAGGTTCTACTACTTCTGTGATGTCATCACCCAAGAAAGCTAGGACTGCGAGTCCTGATCGGTTATTTCAGACTTCTGCAAAATCATCTGGTTCTTCTTTCTCCCAATCCCAGCAGCAGTATACATCAGCGACACAGATGCCGCACGATTGCCAGCAGTGTGGGAAGAGACATACTGGATTATGTAGTGGTTTTTCTAGAGGGTGTCACGCATGTGGAGATACCGGGCACATCAGAGTTAACTGTCTGATTCATCCATTGATTTGTTTCGATTGTGGGGTTCAGGGTCATGCAGCGAGAAACTGTCCTCAGCTGTGACACCCTTGCCACAACAACCACCATTTACAAACACCCAGGATTCACTCATCAACATACAAATACATAATGATCTGATAACCTAATTTAAGTGCGAAAGCATTAAAATATACAAATAAAGTAGTGCAACAGTGTTAAACACCCTACGGTGCTACAAGGTACCAAGACTAAGTCTACACACCCAGATGAATTATTACAACATCCAGAATATATTACAACAATGTCTCAAACCATAATTACCGATTCAGCAGTTTCAAATCTTCCAAATCTTCCCAAATAACCTAACTAGAAGGTCCGGCAGTAGACTTCCCTTTTCCTGTAAAAATAGAACAACTGAGGTATAAGCAAAGGCTTAGTGAATACAAAGATTACGCATTTTATAAAGTTTTATGAAGCCCAAGGGTAAAGCCGATGACAAACATCGTATACCCTCTTCGTACACCAAGTACGGACCAGAGCCGCAGCCCCTTCGAGCCCAAAGCTCGGCATTAAACATACCATCTGAGACAATGTACGATCGGGGATGACATACTGCCTACCGGGCCTAGGAGGGATCAGCTCCAGGTCATATAGCACAGTAACATCAGAGTAAATCGATGCGACCCACCGGTCCATCACTAGATGCACAACAATCGAACGGACATGCAACAAGTAAGAATGTGCATCTAAATCTACGCAAGTTAGTAGAATTCCAAACAAATCATGAAGCAACAGGTCTCAGCAGGCAAAGCTTAACATAAAACAGATATAAACATGCGAAATCTAGTGTACTCACAGTGGGTGCGTAATTAAACTTTTAACCGATATTATTTCTCCTCGGGCTTTCAACCGGATCCACCAAGTACCCCACTGTGGGTTAAACAACACCCCAAGGGACCTGTTAAATAAGTTGCAACAATACCTCGAGTCATAAACCGTTTAAATTCATAAAACCAAGTTTTTGTAAGTTTTGCAATATTTTTCCCCATTTCGGTTCTATGTCCAAATTCGAACTACAACTAAGTTTGAACCCATTTCAAGTTCACACCTTGTCCTTTGAATAACTCTTGTTATTTTATGTGTTTCATTCAAAATATTCGAGTTTAGAGAGTGGGTTTTCAATTTTAGGCATCAAATTCGAATTTCAGGGGTTAAATTCGAATTTCCTTCGAATTTATTGACTAAACTCGAACTCCTAAGGATAAATTCCAACCATATTCGAATCTAGGGCCTTAGATTCGAATCCATGGTGTCAAACTCGAATTCATGCTCGAATTTAGTACAAAAATCGAGTTTGTTCTTGCATTTCGACTGTGTTCTTGGTATTTTCGAGTTTGTTCATCTTTACAACTTAAATCTTTCATTTCAAAGCCTAAAATCATGAATATATCAAGTATTATACCTAGGTTTGATTCTATTACACATATACTATCACATTCTTGCAAGATTTCAAGCAAAACTAGCTCCAAATCACATAAAAATGGCAGATTCGAATCTAAGTTCTTCAAAACCAAAATAAACAAACTTAAAAGGGTCGATTCTTACCTCAATTCATACGAAATCGAAAATCCAACCGTAGATTGTTGTAGTACTCCTTGAGATCTTTCCGTTGACGTATAAATCTCGATAATCGGCCGGTCGGTTTGTGAGATATCTTAGAGAGATGTAGAGAGAAAACTTCTAGAGAGAGAGTCTAGAGAGAGAGAGAGAGATGGTGAAAAATGAAGGGCTTGGCCTTTTTATTCCCATTTTCATCATTTTGCACATTTCACCCCTCATCTTAACCGGTTCCATAAAATACTGATTTATTCTTAAATTTATTATTAATAACATTTATAATTCATAATATTTCTTAATAATAATTCCCGAGTTCAAATTTTCTTAAAATAACAACAAACTTTCTAAATATCCCAAATACATAATAATTGTTCATAATTCAACTTAATTGTAAATTTTCCACTTAATTAACCCAATTTACAATAAAATAAATCCGAGGATGTTACATCAGCGGAGACAGAGTCAGAATATGAGTGCTAGCATTGCATCTATGAGTCAGCCTGCTGCGAGACCAGTTCAGTCGAGGAGAGGTGACACTGATAGAGTTCCGACCCGTGCTTTTCAGATCACCGCTGATGAGGCCTATGAGACTCCTGATGTGGTTACGGGTATTTCTGGTTAACGCTTTACTCGCTTAATTATTATTTAATTGGGGTGCAACCATTTATTCTTACATCTGTGCCTCTTTTGCGTGTCATGCGAATGTACTTCTTTTATATTGTTTGATCCCATAGATGTTGAAATCGTGAGCGAGCGTGTAGTTTTAGGCTTAAGATAGTTATTCATATGCTTAGTCTTAGTGATTAAGATTTTATTTTAAAGTGTGTAGTTATAGTTACTAGGAGATTGAATGTGATTGTGGTGTGGATTTGTTGGTTGCTTATAATGTTCATATTGCTTGTTTGTGATGTAGTATTCACATTTTGAGTGAATAGGATAACGATATATGTGTTTATAGTGTTATAATGCAACAGGGAAAAATTAATCACTAATTCGTTGAGGTAGCTGAAAGACCATGAGAGAAAAGATTTGATACGCGACTTAGAATTAGTTGCGATGATGTTCACATTGAAGTTATAGAGATGTTAATTAAATGGCAAGGGATGTTAGCTAGTCATTAATACGTGAAGTTATAATTTTACTATGTCATGTATTAGGAAAGAATTTTACTATTTGAATTTATTGAGGTAATTATTATCAGTTAACATTTGAAAACTGTGCACATGATTAGATTCAGATTATTTGCGAGTGATTGAAAGTTATCCAATATCGACCGAAAATATATTTGGTTTAAGCATAGATCACATGAGTTTGAAGTTAATGGTTATGTGATGCTAATAGTATCGTATGGGAAGGAGATTATACAAATTAAGAAGTTTAATCCAAAGTTCATTGTAATGTGTTGGATTATAAAGTGCATAGGTGCGCAATATTAACAATTAGGATTACCATTGGAGTTTGTTAATGCACATGATGAGTATGATTTTAGTTTTAAAAAAAGAGAGGAAAATTTGAATGATGCCGATAGGATGATGCCCACTCAGAATGATAAGATTGATACGAGACTTAGAAATGTCAAGATAATTTAATCAAGGTGGTGTATTACCGAAATTCGAATTATACGTGGAAATTTAAGACAGAGATGTAAGTGAGATATTCGATTTACCTTAATTTCAGATGATCTCGAGGACGAGATCAATCCAACTTGTCAATCACTTGATTAATTTCTAATGACCACTGATTAGGCTATAATTGACTATTAAATACAGATTAGGTCATTGTTGCTAACCTGGTTTAGTGCCGGATGTTATAGTCTCCCCCTGTTAAGGGAATTTCATCCCGAAATTAGCTCGTGTTCTCCACTTCTTGAGTATTTGAGAACAGATGAGGGTATTTTTCTCGGAACTGATCTTCGCGTTCCCACGTAAATTCAGGACCTCGCTTAGAGTTCCATCTGACTTTTATTATCGGGATCCGGCTGTGCTTTAGTTTCTTGACTTCTCGGTCCATTATTTCTACAGGTTGCTCAATGAAGTTCAACTTATCGTCTAACTCCAGCTCGTTCATTGGTATAACGAGTGATTCATCAGCCAGACACTTCTTAAGATAGGACACGTGGAAGGTATTATGAACGTTACTAAGCTCTGGGGGCAGATCGAGTCGGTAAGCTACCGGGCCAATTCTTTTGGTGATCTTGAATGGTTCGATATAACGAGGATTGAGTTTTCCTCGTTTCCCAAAACGGATTACGCCCTTCCAAGGTGAGACTTTCAACATTACTTGATCTCCTTCTTGAAATTCCAAATCCTTCCATCGAAAATCTGCATAACTTTTCTGTCGATCCCGCGCGATCTTTAATCGGTTACGAATCTGGGCTATCTTTTCTGTAGTCTCCTGGATGATCTCGGGTCCAGTAATCTGACTATCTCCTACTTCAGCCCAACAAAGTGGTGATCGACACTTTCGCCCGTGGAGTGCCTCGAATGGGGCGGTCTTAATACTTTAGTGATAGCTGTTGTTATAGGAAAACTCCACTAATGGCAGGTGCCTGTCCCAACTTTTGCCAAAGTCGATAACACATGCCCTTAGCATGTCTTCCAAAGTCTGAATCGTCCTTTCACTCTGACCATCCGTTTGTGGGTGGTAGGCTGTGCTCATATCTAGACGTGTGCCCAGTGCTTCTTGCAAAGACTGCCAAAATCTTGATGTGAACCTGCTGTCCCTGTCTGATATAATTGATACTGGCACTCCATGCCTTGAGACGACTTCTTTAAGATAGATTCGTGTTAACTTATCCATCTTATCAGTCTCCTTGATTGGCAGGAAGTGCGCGGTTTTGGTAAGTCTATCCACAATCACCCAAATAGTATCATAACCTCCAGAAGTCTTTGGCAACTTGGTGATGAAATCCATGGTGATGTTTTCCCACTTCCATTGGGGTATTTCTGGTTGAACTAGCAATCCTGATGGTTTCTGGTGCTCAGCCTTAACCTTTAAACATGTTAAGCACTTGCTGACATAGGTAGCAATGTGAGCCTTCATGTTTGGCCACCTATACATTCCCTTCAAGTCGTGGTACATCTTATCTGACCCTGGATGAATATCATATCTTGTTTTATGCCCTTCATCCATGATCAGTTTCCTTACTCCTCCAAATTTTGGTAGCCAAATTCTGCCCATGAAGTACCGACATCCATCTGGCTTAATTTCAAATTGCTTATCCATACCTCTTAAGGCTTCATCCAGTAGATTACCCTCCTTGACTGCTTCTTCTTGTGCCTCGCGGACTTGAGAGTTTAGGTTTGACTGTATAGTCATGACCAAAGCTCGGACTCTCAATGGCTTAACTCGTTCCTTTCGGCTCAGGGCATCAGCTACGACATTCGCCTTCCCCGGATGATAACGAATTTCGCAGTCATAATCGCTAAGCAGTTCAACCCAACGACGTTGCCTCATATTTAACTCTTTCTGATTCAGGATATGCTGAAGGCTTTTATGGTCTGTGAACACCGTGCACTTAGTTCCGTACAGATAGTGCCTCCATATTTTGAGAGCAAATACCACTGCTCCAAGCTCCAAGTCATGAGTCGTATAGTTGACCTCGTGAATTTTGAGTTGCCGTGATGCGTAAGCAATGACTTCATCCCTTTGCATGAGCACACAACCTAATCCATTGTGTGAGGCATCACAGTAGACCACAAAATATTCAGTTCCTTCAGGTAAGGACAGAATTGGTGCACTACACAATCTTTGCTTTAACTGCTAAATGCCTTTTCCAGCTCTTCACCCCAGATATATTTTACATCCTTCCGAGTCAACTCTGTTAGGGAACCTGCTATCTTTGAGAAGTTTTCAATAAATCGCCTATAATAACCGACAAGTCCTATAAATTGGCGGATTTCCGTGGGAGTTCTAGGAGTCGCCCAGTTCTTTATGGCCTCGATTTTTGATGGATCAACTTGGATTCCCTAGCTGTTGATCACGTGTCCAAGGAATTTAACTTCTCGCAACCAAAATTCACATTTTGAAAATTTGGCGTATAACTATTCCTTCTCTAACAACTCCAAGATCAACTTGAGATGTTGTTCGTGCTCCTCCTTATTTCTGGAATAGATGAGGATATCGTCTATGAACACTATTACAAATTTGTCCAGATACGGTTTACACAATCGATTCATGAGGTCCATGAATACGGCTGGTGCGTTGGTCAAACCGAATGGCATCACCTAGAATTCGTAATGTCCATAACGAGTTCTGAATGCTGTCTTGGGAATGTCTTCTTCCCGAACCTTTACTTGATGATAACCGGATCGCAGATCAATCTTAGAGTATAAGCTAGATCCCTGTAGTTGGTCAAACAGGTCGTCAATTCTGGGAAGGGGGTAGCGGTTCTTTACTGTCAACTTGTTTAGTTCTCGGTAGTCTATGCACATTCTGAAAGATCCGTCTTTCTTTTTCACAAATAAGACCGAAGCTCCCCAAGGTGAGGAACTTGGTTGAATGAATCCTTTATCCATCAAATCTTGTAATTGATTGGATAGCTCTTGCATTTCAAAAGGAGCGAGTCTATATGGGGCTCTTGCGACCGGTGCAGCTCCCGGCACCAAATCGATTTGAAACTCTACTTGCCTAGTTGGCGGAAGCCCAGGCAAATCTTCTGGGAAGACCTTCGGATAGTCACAAACCACTGGAATACCCTCGAGTCGTTTCTCCCCCGACTCTTTTTCTGCAATCTGTACTAATACCGCATGGCAGCCTTTTCTAAGGCACTTTAATGTTCTTAGGCCGGATATGACATTCAGCTGACAGTTCTTTCTTTCCCCTTGGACTGTTAGGACCTTCTTCTTGTGGAGTGGTATCCGTACTACTTTCTTACCGCACAAAATCTCGGCATGATTGTGTGACAACCAATCCATGCCAATTACCACATCAAAACTTCCGAGTTCTATGGGCATCAAGTCTATCTTAAAGGGATGATCTGCCAGCTTCAGTGTGCATTCCTTAATAATACTACTTGCCTCTATTATTTTGCCGTCAGCCAGTTCTATAGTATAAGAGTTGTCTAAGGGAAAAGGAGTGGCATTCAATTGTTTACTAACCTTATCAGATATAAAGCTCCTATCAGCCCCAGTATCAAAGAGTACGTAAGCGTAAATGTCATTTAAAAGGAACGTACCTGATACCACATGGGGATCCTGACGAGCGTCACCTGCTCCTAACACAAAAGCCCTCCCCTGAGCTCCTCCACCATTTTTCAACTTCGGGCACTCATTCCTGAAGTGCCCGGCAGCTCCACATTCATAGCAGCCTCTTTGATTGCCGCCATTGACACCCGGGGTTCCAAATTTACAGTCCTTGGCCACATGATCAATACGTTTGCATTTTTCACAAGGGGTTGGGCAGGGACCCTTGTTGTGATGAAAGGTGCATTGGGTGCAGAAAGGCTTGGTACCCGTGTAGCCCTTCCTTGACTCAGCTCCTGCTACATAAGCCTTGATGGTCTCGGGCTTCTTGGATTGCGAGCCCGTATTCCTCCCGGACTTGTCCTCCCACTTCCTCTTGTTTTCCCCGGCCTTGGCTTCATTCCTCCGGGACACTTGATCCATAGGATTGTTGGCCATTCTGATGGCATCCTGTATGGTGGATGGGTTGGAGGCAGTGACATTTCCTTGAATTTGAGGAGCGAGTCCCCAAATGTAACGCTCGATTTTCTTGTACTTAGGGGTCACCATCTGAGGGCACAGAATACTCAGTTCATGGAATCGGTTGGTGTACCCAGCTACATCTGTTCCCTTCATAGCCAGATTCCAAAACTCTGACTCCATTTTCTGTAGCTCATTCCTCGGGCAATACTCATCGGTCATCATCTTCTTTAACTCGGTCCAGGCGAGTTGGTAAGCTGCATCAATCCCCACAGACTGGGTATACGAGTTCCACCATGTCAAGGCGCTGTCTTGTAGAGTGTGGGTGGCGAACTTTACCTTGTCTCATTCAATGCATCCGCTAACACGGAAGACAGACTCTAATTTTTCGAACCATCGTACTAATCCAACGGCTCCTTCAGTTCCATTGAAGTATCGGGGCTTGCAGCTCAGATTAATCCCTTAATTCCACAACCCTTTGAGTAGGTTTCAGTTCCTCCCGTGGTGCGGCTAGCACCACCATCTCCATTAGCTGAACTGTTCCGATTTGTCTCATAAGTGGCTATAGCAGCAGCCACTCTTTGTGCAACTAGTTCCTCAATTTCGGCAGCGTTCATAACTCGTCTTGGCGGCATTATCTTAAAGTTTAAAGAAACGAGCATAGTGTAAGAAGTTGAATCTTAAAGATGTAATTTTCCTTAAGGCACAATACTATAATCATCAAACACAATTTCATAAATAATAACTTGCAATTTTCATTAATCATTCATAACTTTCTTACAATGGGCGGGTTATTACTCGAAAATTTTTAGTCCTACACTATTACATAATAATTTCCTAATATTACAAAGATAGAGGAGGGGGGGGGGTACTAGGTGCGGGAGTGATCAGGGGTCTCTCCCTTTTCCAAAGCATTGAGGCGCTGTGTCAGCTCCTCATTACGGGCCTCGCTCTCGGCTAATCGCTGCCGAAGCTCATTCAGTCCGTTCTGCTGAATGGCGAGGGCGTGCTGGTTGGCCCAGTATATGTTGGAGTTTTGTAACTCCTCCCGCTCTAAACGAGCGGTCATTTCTCCGATTTCTTGATTAAGCAACCGAACTTGGAGATCATGCCTTGAAGACCGTGCTACCAAGAGTGGTATGGTCTGTTCGGCGGGTTCTTGGGTGAGTGATGGAGTAGGTGCGGAGGATGGTCCTCCGATCTCAAAGTGGGAAGGGATTCCTTCCTCTTGCCTCCACTCACGGAGGGTCTCAGGTATCCATCCCCATCGTCGGGCGTCTACCCGTCGGTGCTGTGGTGGGGGATTGGGTTGGGGAGTCGGGATGGGAATAGAATCCCGTCTCGGCGTGATCACCCTCTTTTGGGGTGTGTACAACATCTTAGGGCCGTTTGGGTAAGGGCGGTACGACTTGAATGATGGCTCCGCCGGGTGGTATGGAATGCGGGCGGGGACTGCTGGGGGCGGTGGATCCTCTCCGTCTTCATCTTCTTCCATAGGTTCTTCTTCTGACTCCTCCATTGGTTCTTCAGAGGGGTCTTCTTCTTCAGATGGTTCTCCTTCAGTGAAAACCTCAGTGACTGCGGGGCTCGTAGGGGTGTACTCATCCTCTGAATCTGACAAGATGATGGTCTCCGGGTGGGACATGTTTTCTACTATCAAGGTCCATTCATATTATTTTAGTTAGTTACAAAATATTTTTAAAATCAGTAAAACTTAAGTGCAATTATAGTCTAGGGTACTAATGCAACCTAGTTCACTATAACTATGGCTCTGATACCAATCTGTCACACCCCGTTACCCCGGTTGGCAACGAAGCGTGACGTCGCGGAAGCGTAACCATAACCATAATGAACGACCACTATATGGACGTTTTCGAAAATTACATCGGTATAACTTTTTAAAAGATATAAATGTTTTACATAACCCGAAAATGATAAAACGTAGTTCGCAAGATACAGAGATTTAAATACATAACTAAATTATCCAAAATAATGCAAGTAAATCTCCGACGGTTTGAAACTGAGTGCGACTCCTTAAGTGCGGAAGCTTGAAAATACTACCGCTGTGATGGACTTGCCTTAATTTGCTGAAAATACACGCTAAAATACGTCAACAAAAATTGTTGGTGAGCTCATAGGTTTACACGTAGATCGATCTGACTTGTATGGACAACAATAATAGAGATTGAATTTATAAAATCATAAATTCCATGTTATGTATTACATATAAACCATCATGCAACCGAAGCTTAATTAAAATGAGTTTGCCTTGTGCAGTATCCCTGAATGTAATACCGTGTGTTGAATATATATGCACTCGCTGTTAGCCGATCCGAACTAACCCGAATGGGGGACATGACTCCCGATAGATCTATCCACAATATATTCGCGCTTACAAATAAATGCAATTAACGGTTCATGATATAAGGGCTGATGGAACCACATGTGTAATACATAATAGAAATGAAGATATTTTCGTGTCCATATAAAAACGAAGCATGTATTTCATCCCCAAAACATAACATTGTGAAAATAGGGGCTATGAGAACTCACCGAGATTGCGATGACAAAAACTAGCGTAAAAAGCTATTTAGCCTGAATGGATGGATGATGCGTCGCGTGAGTTTAATCGAGTCTTAAATGATAATAACGACTTAATATCTTAATATAATATATATATATATATATATATATATATATATATATATATATATATATATATATATATATATATATATATATATATATAGATTTTTATGTCTTAAATCACCCAACATTACAAGTTTATAAATAAAACCCGCTTAAAACGTCAAGTTTATATATATATATATATATATATATATATATATATATATATATATATATATATATATATATATATATATATATATATATATATATATATATATATATATATAATTTTCCAGCTTTTTCGGAGGTTTTTCGGCCTACTTTGAGGCTGTTTTTGACCAAGCTCCAAAATGGTTTAGGCTTTGGTTTTCTAGGACATTAAACTACTATATACAAAGGATTTTAGAATCAAGAACGACCATTTTTCGAGATGTTTAGGTTGGTGAAATAGCTCGTTAAAAACCCTATGTTGGCCATATTTGAGCTGTCAAACTTTCAGTTTCCCAAATAAGTTCTGGAGGTCTTAAACTCCAAAATAAATTATGAAAACTTCCAGACCTATAGTTAAGACATAGATCTAAATTTTGAGACAAGAATCAACTCATTCGGTTAAGTTATGAATTAGTTATGATTTTTCAAAGTCGATATAAATTTTCTGCCGAAAATCCGCAGTTTATAAACTTGAAATAACTTATGATTCTTGTTGTTTATTCAAAGACTACTTGTATAAAAGTTATAAAACATATATATATCACATGTTTTCATAATATTAACATTTTTATAATGTGTTTATATATTCATAAACATATTTAAAGAAACAACTTAAAAATAAAAACTAGAAACTTATAAACTTGAGTTTTTATGAAACTTGTTGTTGTTGGTGATTATATATATTATGCAAGACTTATATAAACATAAATGTAAGATGATATAAGCTAGTATTTACTTACTTTGATGTGTTAGAGGAATGAAAATGAGTAGAAGTTGGGTTCTTGAACTTAGTTGCACAAGAGTTTCTTGAAAAACTTGAAATAATGCAAGTTGCAAATTCTTGGCTTTGGTTGTGGCTCTTGGCCGGATTCAAGGAGGAGAGGAAAGGAGCTTTTGTGTTGTTGAAAGTGTGAAGAATGAAGTGGGGAAATGCTCTCTATTTATAGAGGAAAAGAGAGATCTTGCATTGATGGTAGATGTGAAGGTGGAGTGTAAAATCTTATTTGAAAAGAAAGAAGGATGGAGTAGTAGGATTTGATGTAGATGGTGCAAGGTTGAAACAAATAAAATATTGGGGTTGTGTACTTGATCAGGGCCGGCCATGAGGGTCTAAATTATGATGTATTTTTTTTTTGTATAAATGTATTTAGAATGTATTCTTGTATTTCCCTTTTCTTGTAAATTCAAAAATACTTTTGAATGCATTGTTTTAATGAATTGTTTTAGTCTTGCATAATTAATGTTAAGTAATTGTATTAGTGTATGATTAGTGCTACTAATCATAATTTAATTATGTACTTAGTTGAATTAGTCCCTCATATCGTAAATTGATCGGATTTATTGATTTCCCGATTCATCGCACCGATGAATTTGATTCTAATTGAGTTGAATTTTTCTAATAAACATTGTTAATCACTTGATTAATTTCTAATGACAACTGATTAGGCTATAATTGACTATTAAATACGGATTAGGTCATTGTTGCTAACCTGGTTTAGTGCCGGATGTTACAGTCATATAGCACAGTAACATCAGAGTACAGATGCGACCCGCAGGTCCATCGATGGGATGCACAACAAATGAACGGACATGCAACAAGTATGAATGTGCATCAACATATACGCAAGTTAGTAGAGTGCCAAACGAAAGTGAAACAACATGCCTCAGCAGGCAAAGCAAACATAAAGCAGATGCGGACATGTTAAATTCAAAGGTACTCACAGTGGGTGCGTTATTAAACTTCATGTTAATTTTATTTCTCCTCGGGCTTTCAACCGGATCACAAGGTACCCCACTGTGGGTTAAACAACACCACAAGGGACCTGTTAAGTCAGTTGTATCAAAACATTGTGTCAATAACTGTTTAAATTCATAAAACCAAATTTTTATAAGTTTTGTAACCTTTGATCCATATTTCGGATCCATGTCCGAATTCGGACCTCACCCGAATTCGTACCCCAATTCAGACCCCATATAAATCCTAGTTCGGACCCCATGTATGTTCGAACCCATGTCAAGTTCGGACCTTATGTCAAATTCGGACCATACAAGTTCGAATCACATATAACTTCGGACCCAGGTTAAGTTCGAACCTTATCCGAATTCGGACCTCGACCGTATTTCAATACTTAGAAATTATTTTGCTATATTAAATATCCTGGAGTTTGGACCCATCCGAATTCGGACTAGATCCGAGTTCATCTCGGATCCGAATTCGGACCAACCGTATTTCGAACTTGTGCAGTTTATATATTTTCCAGATTTAATTCTATGCTTTTGTACTTTATCCAATATTCGAAATAATTTATGCCAACTTAAAAACACTTATTTTCATCTATTTTAACACTAATATTAACACATTTATATACAAAAATGAACACTTTTTGTCCATTTTTATCCCCATCGGTGCACACACACACACTAATCTCCAAAAATCATACTTATAGACGGAATTAGAAACTGAAATTTGATACATAGTTCCCTTAATACTCGATTTGAAGGAATCAACCACAACATATTACATGCAACATCATCTACAACTTAAATCTGTGATTTGGTTTCTCTCCAAAACTGAACCCAAAACCATTAATTTCGAAGACTTGGTGAAATGTTTACCTTAATTTGTTAATTGCAGATGTAATAGTTCCTTGTATGCAATCTTGATTCCAATTTTCAGACTTCAAATCCAACTTTTGATGATCTTTAATATTTTAGAGAGAGAGAGCCGAGAGAGATGAGAGAGTTTAGTGAGAGAGTGGGTTTGTTGAAATGAAAGAGAAATTGGTCTTTTATTCCTTTTATTCACCACTTTCATCTTTTGGCACATTTAACTCCTCTACTTATCCGGTTCCATTAAATACTGATTTTATAAAATAAAGAATTTTATCTTTATTTTATTATTCTTAACAATTTAATAATTTTATTCACTTAAATAAATTGAAATTCCTCAATTTCTAAATAAAACAACCAACTTTTGTAATTAATCCAAATTCAATCCGACTTAATTTACAAAATTTCATCTAATTATCCCAATTATAATAAATTTAAATCCGAGGATGTTACAGCATGGGCACCACCACGCTAAAACTTCGTCCTCGAAGTTACTTGGATCCAAACAGTTGCGGATACTTTTTCATCATTTCAGCCTTGGTTTCCCACGTATGATTGGCTCCTTTATGATGCTTCCAACGTACAAGCACCATCTCTATCTCTTTGCTCCTCAACTTCATTATTTTAGTATCTAAAGCACACTCCGGCTCTTCAACATACCGGAGCCTTTCATCAATCTGCAACTCTGTGTGATCTGCCCAATCCTCGTTTCCGGTGGTGAATAACTTTCGAAGATTTCCCACATGGAACACCGGGTGTATGCCCGACATCTCTTCAGGCAACTCCAAACGGTACGACTGATTACCCACTTTCTCGGAAATCTTGAACGACCCAACAAATCTTGGAGCTAAGTTTCCTCTTTTAACAAAACGTGTAATACCTCTCATAGGGGACACCTTCAAATAAACCCAATCGTTCACATCAAAGTTGATTGGTTTATGTCTCCTATCATGATAGCTTTTCTGTCGTTCCTAGGCCGGCTTCATATTCTGTCTAACCAGCTGTATCTTCTCATTCGTGTCCTGAAGCAATGCCGGCCCAACAATCGGTGTTTCTCCGGTTTCTCTCCATCACGTAGGATTCCTACACCTTCTCCCATATAATGCCTCAAACGGCGCTTTATTTATTGTTACGTGATAACTGTTGTTATACGAAAACTCTATCAACGGCAAATGGTCGTCCCAATTGCCACCGAGATTCAATACACATGATCTCATCATATCCTCCAAGGTAAGGATGGTCCGTTCACTCTGACCATCAGTTTGCGGACGATAAGTCGTGCTCATAGCAATCCTCGTACCTCATTCTTCTTGCAATGCCGACCAAAAGTTTGAAGTAAATCGGCTATCCCGATCTGATACAATGGACTTCGGTACTCCGTGTCTAGAAACAATCTCGTCCATATAAATCTGAGCCAACTTTTCCAATGAATAGCTTTCCCGAATCGGTATAAAGTGTGCCGACTTGGTCAATCTATCAACGATCACCCAAATTGCATCATGTTGACGCCTAGTTTTCGGTAACTTCGTGACAAAATCCATGGCAATGTGTTTCCACTTCCATTTTGGAATGGGAAGTCGTTGCAGACTGCCATAGGGTTGCTGATGTTCGGCTTTCACAAGCCGGTAAGTCCTACATCTCTCCACATACTGACCGATATCTTTCTTTAATCCAGGCCACCAAAAGTCTGCTTTAAGTTCATTGTACATCTTTGTAGGATGTACAGAAAACTTAGACTGATGTGCTTCTTCAACGATCACCCTTCTCATACCACCAAACTTCGGTACCCAGATCCTCCCATAAAGTCCTTTCAAACCAGAGTCACTTGTTTTCATATTCTTAATCTGTACTCTAATATCCTTAGCACCAACATTCTCTTCCTTCAAAGTCATAATCCTTTATAAGTTCCATCGAACGCCTTTGTCTCATGTTAAGCTCTTTTTTACTAAAGATATACTTCAAAATCTTATGGTCCGTGTAGAGTTGACACTTAGTTCCATACGGATAGTGCCTCCACAATTTCAATGCAAAGGTGACAGCTCTCAACTCAAGATCATGAGTTGAATAATCCTTTTCGTGCTGCTTTAACTGTCTCGAGGCATACGCGATTACCTTTCCACGCTGCATCAGTACGGCGCCCAACCCCAATCTCGATGCGTCCGTGTATACTACAAAATCCTCATTACCCTCTGGTAGGGCAAGTATCGGTGCTTCACTTAGCATCATCTTCAAGATCTCGAAAGCCTCCTGCTGCACAGTTTCCCAAATAAATGGTGCATTCTTCTTCGTTAATGCAGTCAAAGGAACTGCAATTTTCAAAAAATCCTTAATAAACCTCCTATAATAGCCCGCCAACCAAAGAAAACTTCTGACTTCTGTAGCTGAACGAGGCGGTTCCCAATTTCTTATGGCTTCAACTTTAGCTGGATCTACTGAAATCCCAGCTCCTGAAATAACATGTCCAAGAAACTGAATTTGTTGCAGCCAAAACTCACACTTTGAGAATTTGGCATACAACTTCTCTTTTCTCAACAGCTCCAACAATTCTGTTAGATGAACAGCATGCTCCGCTTCAGTCTTGGAATACACCAAAATGTCGTCAATGAACACGATCACCGACTTATCTAGCATCGGTCTGTAAACTCTGTTCATTTGATCCATAAAAATAGTCGGGGAATTGTTTAACCCAAAAGGCATAAACAAGAACTCGTAATGCCCATAACGTGTCCTGAAAGCTGTCTTAGGCACATCCTCCTCTCGAACTTTCATCCTTCTTCTTAACAAACAATACCGGAGCTCCCCACAGAGATGAACTCGGTCGAATGAAGCCCTTATCCAACAACTCCTTGAGTTGTTTCATCATTTCTTGCATCTCGGTAGGAGCAAGGCGATACGAAGAACGAGCTACCGGTGCAGCTCCAGAGATCAAATCTATTCGGAATTCCACTTGTCTCTCAGGCGGCACGCCAGACAAGTCTTCCGGAAACACATCCGGGATTTGTCATACAACAGGCACATCGGCCACAGTCTTCTTCTCAGCCTTGGCATCAATAGCATATTCCAGGTAGGCGTCACACCCCTTTGCAACAAGCTTTCGGGCTTTTGCAATAGTCAACAAGCACATATCCCCACTTCTCCTATCCCCGTATATACTGATCCCACGCCCCTCCGGTGTGGTTATCTTTATCATTCGCTTCTTACAAACTACGTGGGCTTCATTCTCAATTAACCAGTCCATCCCGACCATCACGTCAAACTCACTGAATGCTATCGGAATCAAATCAAGATTGAAGACTACTTCTTCAATCACTAACGTGCAGTTACGGTATACGTGATCTACTTTGACTAGAGTGTTACTAGCAGTTTCTATGTCAAGTATAGTAGATAGTTTAGACAGTGGCATCGACAATCGTTGTGCAAAAACAGTAGATACAAAAGAACGGTTGGCACCAGAATCAAACAACACTCGTGCAGGTAAAGAGTTAACTATAAACGTATCCGTAACCACTTCTGGGTTTTCCCTAGCCTCCTCCGCGGTAATCTGAAATGCACGAGTCGGTGCCCTTTGTGGCTGGTTCCGGCGGTTGAATGAACCACCACTTGATCCCCCAGATGATCGAGTTGACTTTGGAGCAGCAGCTGGAGCATTCTTTCGACAGTTCCTACTATAGTGCCCCCATACACCACATTTATGGCAGGCATCCGATTTCCGTGGGCATTCATTCTTGTAGTGGCCCAATTCTCCACATCAAAAATATGCACGCTCATTGGTACACTTACCGAAGTGTTCCAGATGACATTTATTACAGTACTGCGGCTCGGTGTTGATGGAGTACGCACGAGCCCTATTGGAAGAACCAGACTGTCGACGGTAAGATTGTTGCGGTGAATACTGCGATGATGGTGAAGAACCAGAGTAGCCTCCTTCGCGTTGACGTTTTGGTGGTGAAGGTTGAGTTGGGTTAGCTGAAGCAGCAGCAGACCCCATTACATACCCAGACATACTCAGAATGTGTACCACATTTCTGGCGGCTTCCAGCAGACTAGCAAATGTGGGTAGCGTACGTTGCTCATCTCCCTTCGAATTTCCAGATCAAGAACAGCCTTAAACCTGGTCACTTTTCTTTCCTCTGTTTCGACCTGATGAGGCGCGAACAAACTTAGCCTCGTGAACTCTATCGCATACTGGGACACAGACTTATTCCCCTGAATCAGTGTCATGAACTTAGCTTCTAGTCTTCGGCGCTCATCGGCCGGGAAGTATTGCTGAGTAAAGACTTCAGTGAACTCAGCCCATGACATAACAGATACTTTCTCCAAGGTCAAAGCATTCACCATAGAGTTCCACCACATGACTGCATCTTTGGTGAACATAGCAGTAGCAAACCTAACCATGTCCTTCTCAGCACAATCGCTGATTCGGAAAGTCCTTTCGGTTGTTGTTATCCATTCATGTGCGGCAACATCATCTCCCAGTCCATTAAACTCGACTGCTCCATTTCCCTTAAAGTCCTTAAACCGACAACCTTTGGGCTTATTAGATGACCCAGTGTTGTCATCTCGTTCATCATTGTTGCCCCCTCCTTTTCCTTATTCTTCCTTTTGTCTTCTCTTCTCTAAGCTTCGGCCTCATCTCGAGCCTGAAACTAGTCTTGAATCATCTGATTTTGCTCAGCCATCAAGGCTAGCATCATTTCCCTTGTTTCTTCGGGTGTCATTCCTCCTCTAGACATGTTCTGAAATATAAAACATATAACTTGTTTAGTGACATGTCATTAATTTAAAGACACCACCCAATTGTCCCTTATGATAGTCAATGTCCTATGATTACTAGATCGTAACCTATCTTAGTTCAGATCATTACTTACAATCACTACATATCGTCACTTAATGTTTGAGACCAATACCTCACGGACACTTGAATCTCAAACTACTGCTCTGATACCATCTCGATGCGACACCCTTGCCACAACCACCACCATTTACAAAACACCCAGGATTAATCACCAAACACATTATTACATAATGATCTGAATACTTAATTAAAGTGCGGAAGCATTAAAATACATAATAAAATAATATAACTGAGTCAAACACCCTACGGTGCTACAAGGTTACATGTCTAAGTCTACATAATCAAAAGTATTACATCATCCCAAATTTTATTACAACAATATTCCCATAAATCTGTTACCAAGATAAACAGTAGATATCTTCAATCACTTCAACAAACGACCTAGCTAGAAGGTCCTGCAGCAGATTTTCCTTTTCCTGTAAAAATTCAACAACTGAGGGGTAAGCGAATGCTTAGTGAATACCAATGATTTTACACATTCCACAAATCCTTATGATGCCCCCAAGAGTAACACCGGTAACACATACCGTATACTCCCCACGTACTCAAAGTACGCAAACACGAGCCGCAACTCCTTCGAGATGACACTCGGCATAAGAAAGACCAACCATCTGAGGCAGACTTAACATCGAGGATGACCTACTGTCTATCCTGACCACAGAGGTGTCAAACTCTTGGTCATATAGCACAGTAACATTAGAGTACAGATGCGACCTGCAGGTCCATCGATAGGATGCACAACAAATGAACGAACATGCAACAAGTACGAATGTGCATCAACATATACGCAAGTTAGTAGAGTGCCAAACGAAAGTGAAATAACATGCCTCAGCAGGCAAAGCAAACATAAAGCAGATGCAGACATGTTAAATTCAAAGGTACTCACAGTGGGTGCGTTATTAAACTTCAAGTTAATTTTATTTCTCCTCGGGCTTTCAACCGGATCACAAGGTACCCCACTGTGGGTTAAACAACACCACAAGGGACCTGTTAAGTCAGTTGTATCAAAACATTGTGTCAATAACTGTTTAAATCCATAAAACCAAGGTTTTATAAGTTTTGTAACCTTTGATCCATATTTCGGATCCATGTCCGAATTCGGACCTCACCCGAATTCGGACCCCATATAAATCCTAGTTCGGACCCCATGTAAGTTCGAACCCATGTCAAATTCGGACCTTATGTCAAATTCGGACCATACAAGTTCGAATCACATATAAATTCGGACCCAGGTTAAGTTCGAACCTTATCCGAATTCGGTCCTCGACCGTATTTCAACACTTAGAAATTATTTTGCTATATTAAATATCCTGGAGTTTGGACCCATCCGAATTCTGACCAGATCCGAGTTCATCTCGGATCCGAATTCGGACCAACCGTATTTTGAACTTGTGCAGTTTATATATTTTCCAGATTTAATTCTATGCTTTTGTAATTTATCCAATATTCGAAATAATTTATGCCAACTTAAAAACACTTATTTTCATCCATTTTAACACTAATATTAACACATTTATGTACAAAAATGAACACTTTTTGTCCATTTTTATCCCCATCGGCGCACACACACACTAACACACACTAGTCTTTAAAAATCATACTTATAGACGGAATTAGAAACTGAAATTTGATTACACTGTTCCCTTAATACTCGATTTGAAGGAATCAACCACAACATATTACATGCAACATCATCTACAACTTAAATCTGTGATTTGGTTTCTCTCCAAAACCGAACCCAAAACCATTAATTTCGAAGAGTTGGTGAAATGTTTACCTTAATTTGTTAATTGCAGATTTAATTGTTCCTTGTATGCAACCTTGATTCCAATTTGCAGACTTCAAATCCAACTTTTGATGATCTTTAATATTTTTGAGAGAAAGAGCCGATAGAGATGAGAGAGTTTAGTGAGAGAGTGGGTTTGTTGAAATGAAAGAGAAATTGGTCTTTTATTCCTTTTATTCACCACTTTCATCTTTTGGCACATTTAACCCCTCTACTTATCCGGTTCCATTAAATACTGATTTTATAAAATAAAGAATTTTATCTTTATTTTATTATTCTTAACAATTTAATAATTTTATTCACTTAAATAAATTGGAATTCCTCAATTTCTAAATAAAACAACCAACTTTTGTAATTAATCCAAATTCAATACGACTTAATTTACAAAATTTCATCTAATTATCCCAATTATAATAAACTTAAATCCGATGATGTTACAGCATGGGCTACACCACGCTAAAACTTCGTCCTCGAAGTTACTTGGATCCAAACAGTTGCGGATACTTTTTCATCATTTCAGCCATGGTTTCCCACGTATCATTGGCTCCTTTATGATGCTTACAACGTACAAGCACCATCTCTATCTCTTTGCTCCTCAACTTCTTTACTTTAGTATCTAAAACACACTCAGGCTCTTCAACATACCGGAGCCTTTCATCAATCTGCAACTCTGTGTGATCTACCCAATCCTCGTTTCCGGTGGTGAATGACTTTCGAAGATTTCCCACATGGAACACCGGATGTATGCCCGACATCTCTTCAGGCAACTCCAAACGTACGACTGATTACCCACTTTCTCGGAAATCTTGAACGGCCTAACAAATCTTGGAGCTAACTTTCCTCTTTTAACAAAACGTGTAATACCTCTCATAGGTGACACCTTCAAATAAACCCAATCGTTCACATCAAAGTTGATTGGTTTATGTCTCCTATCATGATAGCTTTTCTGTCGATCCTGGACCGCCTTCATATTCTGTCTAACCAGCTGTATCTTTTCATTCGTTTCCTGAAGCAATGCCGGCCCATCAATCGGTGTTTCTCCGGTTTCTCTCCAACACGTAGGAGTCCTACACCTTCTCCCATATAATGCCTCAAACGGCGCTTTCTTTATTGTTACGTGATAACTGTTGTTATACGATAACTCTATCAACGCCAAATGGTCGTCCCAATTGCCACCGAGATCCAATACACATGATCTCATTGTGATTTACAGTTTCATATCAACCAAATAACAATTTAAGAACAAGAACAATACAGTAATTAAAACTAACCAAATGATTGTATTCCAAAATGTCGATTACAAGAATGATGAGATGATCTTCCAAAATGTCAGTAACCGTTTTCTCCGAAAGGTGAAATGTCAGAACTCTTACATTGAAAGTCAAACTTACTATATATATACATATTTTTCACAACTATGAATGAATTACAAAACAAACCATATACTTTGACTTCCATCAATTACAATGTATTCTAACGATCTCCCCCTTTGATGGAATGTGCAAAGTCTTTAAATCGTCAATCCAAGATTTTGTTCAGACCTTCTTATGCTTTTCCGATCAGAGAGCCTCCATTCAATCTTTGAAATGAATTCCACCATCAGTCTTTGATCATTCACAGATAAGGCTCCTCTCTTTGTCTTTCTCTTCTTATCAGATGCAAGCTTTCCCTTTAAACCACTCAAAACTTTGTTCAGTGTACCATCTGAAAATTTGTTAAGTTCGACACTCCTCATAGCCCTTAGCTTCTTGACTCTGTCTTTGTAAATAACAGCTGGATGCTTTACCATGATAACTTGATATTCTTTCAATTCTCCTGCAAATTTGATATCTCTATGTGGAGCTGTCATATTTATCTTCCTCATCCCTCGTTCAACACCTATCTGCAGATCTTGCACTGACATCAATACCAATTTGGTATGCATGAACTGAAAAATTGTCTTCTAGGCAAATCTGCAGTGTTCATTTCTCTTATTTCTGCACAATTCATCAAATAGATCTTTAATGTCTACTAGATGCATATTGAACATATCAGCTTTAGTGAAAGTATAAGTATTCCCATCAGCTCTCGTAACAGTGAATGTTGGATAGAAAATCTTAACGAATCTATCTTTTTCTATTTTAACAAGATCAACTATGCTGAACTCACTCTTCACTTTGTCAACTTCTTGTGTCTTGTTCCTCAGAAAACTAGCATAGTTGACTAGATGTGGCATATTTGGCTCTAAAACCCTTAACAGCTTAAGAAATGAACATGGAGCTTGTCTCTTGCAAAATATTCTTTTCTCCAGAATGTCTTCAATATAAGGCATTTTGTTCCTTTTCCTTATAAACTTTGCTGATCTTTTAGCTGGAAGCTCAAATTTCTTTACTTTGTTCTTGCGAATCTCATCTTTATTCAGCAAAGTAAGCATATCTTGAATTTCTCTTTGAACAACTTGTTGTGCTTCAAACCTGAGCCTATGTTGCTTTTGAGACTCATCTGCCAGCACATATTCATTAAAGAATCTTTCCATCACCTCAACCTCATTTAACTCAACTCTTTCTTGACTAACAATATTTTCCACAGGAAACTCTTCAGCTTCTTCTTTAACTTGAATTACAACCTCTGGCTTTTCAACCGTCGGTGTCGAAATTGTCTCTTTCAATATCTCCTGGACTAACCCTTCTTCTTCTTCAATCCTTTCTCCTCGAAAATCAACATCAGTCAATGTGATTATATCATCATCCTCAGAAACTTCAATATATTCCTCTCTCTCTCTCTCTCTTCTTCTACACCTTGAATCCTTAACTCATGTTCCTTAATTTGAACATCATCTTCAGAATCATTATACTCTTCAAAATTGTAAATATCAGACTGAATGTTCAAAGGAACTGGAACATCTTCATAAAGAATCAATCCCAGCTCACTTTGTTCACCAGTCGATTCTTTTGTGCTCCCTGCTTCTCTCTCTCTTTGACTTCTGCTTCTTTCTCCGGGTATGTTATCATTAAAACCCCAGGTGTAGGCTCAGCAAGCTTTCTCCTCTTCTCCCCCTCATGAGGAGCATCATCGGAGTCCTCATCATGCTCATCATGCTTTCTTTTAGATGAGGAAGCTTGTGCCTTACACATTTCTTCAACTGCCGCAACTCTCTCCGATAAATTTCCCAAAGTAGTTATCACCGTGCTTTCCAAACTTATCATACGCTCCCTCATTTCATCAAATTGTTCAAACACGAACTCTTTCAGCTCTTCCTTCAACTCCTCCAGTGCTTGATTGGATTCAGTCTGTTTGATTGATTCCTCGGCCACTGATTTCCCTTTCAGAAATTTATGAATATTTGACATTTGGGCCATCACTTCAGACAACTGAGCAGATACATGTGTATTTACTCCGACAACCACTGCATTTAAAGCTTGATTCAACGAGGATTCAGTAACAAATGTGGATAAATTCACCACTGGGTCACTTAGACTTCCAGTTGTCACAACAGTCGAACTTGTGAAAAGTACATCTGTGTAGCCAGTACTCAGAGATGGCAATGTAGTCGCTCTGACTGGACTTCCTCCCTCTTCAAGCGACAGACCAACAAATGCTTCCGAAGCTGAGGATGTTCCGGTGGAACACGAAGTTCAGCCACACTTACTTCAATAGATGAAGTCGACTCTAGTGTCCTAAGCTGTATAGTATCTATACTCTGTGAATGAATTGATGTCGTACACTCGGGCAGATGTGTACTGATTTCAATATCCATCAAGTCCAAATGACTTTCGGATGGAAAATGTGGTTCATCCCGGTGCTCAAATGAAACAATCTCCTGTTGAGAGGAGACTGAGTGGATGGTTGGGTGTGCACTCGTCAGTGGGATACTGACTTCTTCAATGCTAACTCCCATAGGGGAGCTAACAGCATATGTGGTTAAACCCCAGCTTTCTAGGCTTAAGGCATCCCTCACACTTTCTTGTGCAATACTCACTATATCCATCATCACAATTCCGCCCTCATGATGATCACCACCATCAGCATCATCATCATCATCATCATCACCTTCATCTTCTCCTTCTTGAATATCCGATAAAGTTCTCTCAGAATCAGATTTCTGAGCCTCTTCCTCACCACCCCTTACACCTTCAGCTCCCTCACTCACTTGGAGGCTACCCTGAACTTCAGCCCCGTGCTGAGGTTCCTCTCGTCCTATCACTCCGTGGGTAAGAGAACCCGGTTCTTGGGTCTCTATTGGAGCATGATCTATCCTATACAACTTTACATGCTCACTATCTTGATCTGCATACTTCAGCAACGATTCCGGAATTGGCATGATATTCGCATTCGGAGAATCCGGCACCTCGTGTAAACTCATCATTACATAGTCAGGACATCGTTGTGAGTTTGCTCGCTTCGGTATATTCTCATTGGCTCTTAGAATTCCTCGGATTAGGATTTGAATGAATCTTTGGAGCAAAACAAACTTCCTTGCTCTATTTGTTGTTTTGGCCAGTACAATCTCCTTTAAGTCTTCCCAGATGCACTGAGCATAGTCATAATGCTTATTGAAAGCAATTCCATGAAATATCCGTAGACAGTGAATGCTACATCTGTCTATGCCTGTATGCTTAGAAGTCATACACCTATTGATGATCCCAAATAGTGTGTACCATTCGCCATTTAAGCCATTTCGATGAAATTTGGAGCTTTTTGGAAGTGGCTTTGAGTAACCCAGGCATATCAAATCATGAACCAGCTCCTCATCTGACACAAAATCTTCAAAATCAGCCAACTCAGGAAAGTTAACTGTGTCTATTCGTCTTGGAAGAAATAGGTTATGACGAAGTCTGGCAAGAGTGATTTTGGATTTAAACTGGTCTATGGTTACTTTAAAGTGGTGATTGCCATCAGCAGTAACAAATTTGACTGTATGCCAAAATTGTTGTAGGTATACCTATGGGATTGAAGGTTTATACTGAAGGAGATATCCCAAAGGATAGCCTTTGAGAATATCTACGATTATAGGATGACTGACTTTGATAATCTTGGTATCCAAACGATGGTTATTATCTCTGAAAGGTAGGCAATGTTTGGGTTTGACCAGTTGGTTATCGGGGATGATGGTTGAAGGTGAGGGTCTAGCAACAAAGGTTGAACGAACGGGTGTAGATACGAGTGTATGATTGGATGATGAATGAGAATCAGATGAACTGGAATTCTGAGACTGAACTGGAGATGCCATTTGAAACCTGTAAACAAGTAAAAATCATGTTACACAAGACAGGTAAACAAATGAAATCCTTCAAAGTAGAAAAATATAACATTTCATCAGAAATTATAAAAACTTGTCATTTTCTGTTTAAGGCATCGGGATTCCAAACAATAATAAATCATTATTGACAGGATTCCAGAGTCAATCGTTCAGAGACCAATGTTAGAAAAACACAAATTTATAACAATTTCTTGAAAAAATGTGACATTTTTCTTAAAACATTAAAAATTCAACACTTAGGAAAAATTGTCTTTTAAACTCGAATGAAACTACATCTATCTCGATTAACTCTTTATTAGTCTCGGATAATACATGACCCAACTCGACTAAGTCTATAAAGAAACTCGAATGAATGGTAGACTTTCTCGAATAAAACTTGGAGTAAACTCGAATAGAACATGAAACAACTCGAATAGGTCTAAAAACAACTCGAATGACTCATGATGTGAACTCGAATAGAAGATGAAACAACTCGAATTACATATGAATGGAACTCGAATATAACATGAATGTTCTCGAATGTCTTAATTGTTCTCTAATGTTCAATTAGTCCAACTCGAAAGAATAAGGAATTTCCTCGAATATAGCATGAGGTCAACTCGAATGAACCCTAAGTCTAACAAGACTTGTTCTGAAATTTTCTAAGTGTTAATCTAAATCAACTCGAATTACACTTATAGTTTCTCGAATAACACTTCAGTCAACTCGAGTGATTCTTGGTCTTTCTCGAGTAGCATTGTACTCAACTCGAATAACTTTTGGAGTTTCTCGAATATCATAGTACTCAACTCGAATAACTCTTGGAGTTTCTCAAGTATCATTTGATTCCACTCGATTGATACTAAGAAGTTTCTCGATTGAAGCCTTTAATCGAGAAAATCCTAATGAATTTATTTTCAAGTCCTCTATACACTGAAGATTCAAAAATTAATTCCACGTATATTATCAGTGATTTAAGACTTGTATCCCCCTCGAAAATACATTTTAAACACTTTTGTTTTACTAAACTTTGATTAAAAACAACATTTAAGTTGATAAAAATGCAAATTTCAGAAAAAAAACTTTAACTCAAAGCTTTTTGACATTAAAATTCAAGTTTCTGTTTGTGTGGATTGTTTTGAACCATGAAATTTCAGATTCATGTTCACATTCATACAACGAATCATACCACACATTTAATTTCAGTTTTATGAACAAAAATCATGAACACCATTAATATCCAAAATACGAACACTGAACAAAAACACAAACAGATACACACATCAGTTACATATAGATGTAAAAAAAATGAAAGAAACACACAAACAAAAAAAAGTTACTCACAATATAATCGAAATGCTTTCTTGAATCTTTTAAAAAGATGAGTGGGTTTTTCGGTTTCTTAAGTGTGAAGTAAGGGTTTAGGGAAGATGATGAATAGTGTATTATCCGAAAAAAATGATTTTGAATTTGAAATTTTAAATTTATAGAAACAAAAATTGAACCGGCCCATCATTTTCAATTTTATCCGGCCCATCTTCCAAAAAAAAAAAAATTAAAACCCACTTAATATCATTTCAAAATTTTTTTTAACAAAATAAAAACAATGTAAAAAAAATTTTAATAACAAACAACAAAAAACAACAAAAAAAATTGAAAATAGACATAAACAAAAAAATTTAAAAATGCTCCCCCTTTAATTTCTGAATGTTGCTCCCCCACAAACATGTATTGTATTTCTCAGCTGAGCTCCCCCTACAAAATAACAGATAAATTTTATCGGATTTACTCAAAATCAGATAAATTTATTCTTCTGCTCCCCCTGCACATGACAATCCAGATCTTGTTAAATTCCAAAAAATATTAACTTTTTAAGATTCAAGAATTTAATCATCAGATTAAAATCAATAAAAAAATGAAAATTTAAAATTATAAATTGAAGCTACTGAATTATTAGATCTTAACGATTCAACATACCTAATTTGTATACCAAAAAATTAAACCTTTTTTCATCTAACGCTTTGGTAAACAAATCAGCTAGTTGATATTCAGTAGGCACAAAATATAATTCTATATTTCCATTTTCTACATGATCCTTTATAAAATGGTACCGAATGTTAATGTGTTTTGTTTTTGAATGTTGCACCGGATTTGATGCAATAGCTATTGCGCTCTGAGAATCACAGTAGATGGGTATTTTCTTTGGTGTAAACCCGTAATCGCGTAGTTGGCTCTTCATCCACAACACCTGAGAACAACAAGAAGATACAGCAACGTATTCTACTTCAGCTGTAGACAATGAGACGCAATGTTGTTTCTTGGATGACCAGCATACGGGTTTGTCACCTAAGAACTGTACTGCCCCTGACGTACTTTTGCTGTCCATCTTATCACCTACGTGATCAGCGTCAGAAAAAGCAGTTAGATTAAATGAATATTCTCTAGGATACCACAAACCAAGGTTTGGAGTTCCTTTGAGATATCTTAAAATTCTTTTCGCTGCTGTTAAATGTGATTCTTTAGGATTCGCCTGATATCTTGCGCACACACATGTAGAAAACATAATATCCGGTCTACTAGCTGTTAAATACATCAATGACCCAATTATACCTCGATAGTGAGTCACATCTACAGGTTTCCCCGAAATGTCCTCATCGAGTTTTGACTTTGAATCCGGAGCCATGGGAGTTTTCATAGGAGTACTGTTAACCATGTTAAATTTCTTTAACATGTCTTGTATATATTTCGACTGATTGATAAATATACCATCAGCTAGTTGTTTAACTTGTAATCCTAAGAAAAAATTTATTTCTCCCATCATGCTCATTTCAAATTATTGGGACATTAAAAGTGCGAATTTCTTAAAAAATTCCGGATTTGTAGACCCAAATATTATGTCATCTACATATATTTGTATAACTATGATATCCGGCCCCTGACGTTTTATAAACAGGGTTGTGTCAACTGCACCTTTGTTGAATCCACATTTCAACAGATATGTTGAAAGTGCATCATACCAAGCACGCGGTGCTTGTTTAAGGCCATCCAGTGACTTATCTAAAATATATACATGATCAGGTTTCGAAGGATCAGTAAAACCTTCGGGCTGATATGTATATACTTCATCGGTTAGTTCTCCATTTAAAAACACAGTTTTAACATCCATTTGATAAACTGTAAAGTTTTTGTGAGCGGTAAAAGCTAAAAACATTCTAATCGCTTCGATTCGTGCAACTGGTGCAAACGTTTCATCGTAGTCAATCCCTTCTTGTTGGCTGTATCCTTTGGCAACGAGACGAGCTTTATTCCGAATGATTACTCCATGTTCGTCCTTCTTGTTTTTAAAGATCCACTTCGTGCCTATGATGGATTTATCTTTAGGGCGCTCAACAAGTCTCCAGACCTTTAACCGTTCGAACTGGTTCAGTTCTTCTAGCATCGCCACAATCCAATCAGCGTCCAGAAGTGCTTCTTTTACATTCTTGGGCTCTATTTTACTTAGAAATTTGAAAATAGACACTCACTTATGGTGGCCCTTCTGGTTTGGACTGAAGCGGATGAATCACCAATAATGTTTTCTACTGGGTGATTTCTCGTCCACTTAAAAGTATGTGGAAACGGTTCTATTTGGTCTTGATTGGGATTACGATCTAGATATGTTGGTCGGGGGGTTACTTCAGATGTAGTAGGTGGGATATCTGAGTTAGGAGCTTCTGAATGTTCAGAAGTTAAGGGGGTTTCAGAAGAATTTGGAGGTTCAATGGGTTGTGCAATCTTAGTTGACAATTGCACATTTGTTGTTGACGCTTCTCCAGTTTCTTCTGAAACTTATTGATGAGAAAGATTAGAGACTACGACGGGTACTTCAGTAATCCTGTCAAGCACCAAAGATAGAACATTAGTTTTGGGCTTCTCAAAATAGTCTTCATAAAAATTCTCAAACAACTTATTTAATTCAGAATTTTCAGCATTCTGTTCAGATGACTCCAATGAAGTCTGCATGTTAGGTTCGGGTCCTGAACTGGTGTGTTCAGAAGCCATTACCACTCCTTCATCAAATTTGACGTTCACGCTCTCGTTGACTGTCTTGGTTCTCTTGTTGTACACACGGAAAGCAACTGACTCCTTTGAATATCCGATGAATATTCCTTCATTTGCCTTTTGATTAAACTTTCCAAGATTATCTTTGTCGTTTAGAATATAGGGTCTGCAACCAAAGACATGGAAAAATTTAATATTAGGTATTCGTTTATTAATCAATTCATAAGGAGTCTTTCCGAATCTTTTACTTATGATTGAACGATTCTGTGTGAAACAAGCTGTTGCAACTGCTTCTGCCCATAAGAATAACGGTAAGTTTGAATACGCCAGCATCGTCCTAGATGATTCCACTAGTGTCCGATTTCTTCTTTCAACGACACCGTTTTGTTGTGGAGTTTGAGCAGCTGAAAACTGATGTGTAATTCCTACAGAATTCAAAAATGACTCAAGCGATTTGTTCTTGAATTCTATTCCGTTATCTGAGCGGAATGATAGAATTGTGAGTTGCAACTTCACTTGTATTTTCCGGATGAAGTCTATGATAATTTCGGTTGCATCCGATTTGGACCTCAGGAAGAAAACCCATGTGTATCGTGAATAGTCATCAACTATCACCAATACGTATCGTTTCTTATTAATGCTTTGTACTCTCATTGGTCCACACAAATCCATATGTAGTAATTCCAGTGCTCTCGTGGATGAGTGTTCGGTTTTGGATTTGTGTGAAGCTCTTGTCATTTTTCCTTTTTCACATGTGGCACACAACTGCTCCTTTTGGAATTTGAGAGTTGGCAGCCCTTTAACTAACCCCCCTTTCGCTAGGTTGGTTAATTCATTGAAGTTCAGATGTGAAAGGCGACGATGCCATAGCCATGCTGTTTTATATGTAGCTTTTGACAGTAAGCAGACATCCTTCTTCAGATTAGTCGAGGCTAAGTCAATGGAGTACAAATTGGTTTTCCTGTTTCCTGCCAATATTTCCTTACCTTCTCCGGATCTGATGCTGCACCGATTGGCTTTGAAATTGACTTCTAATCCTTTATCACACAACTGTCCAATACTAAAAAAATTATGTCCAAGACCATCAACATGAAAAACCTTTTGAATGGTAATTTTGTCATATTTGAGACTTCCGTATCCTCTGATCGGACAAAACTGATCATTTCCAAATCTGACCGTCCCACTGAACTTTTCTACAAAGTTCGTGAGTATGTCTCTTTGTCCGGTCATATGCTTGGAACATCCGGAGTCAAGATACCAAACATGGTTTACCTATAAGACGAAATAACACATGAGGTACCCACTTGTAGTTGGGTACATTTGTTTTAGGTAAATCATGCAAAGTATTATTTGATTTTTCAACAGATATGGTTTTTCTCTTAACATTTGATGTTGTTTTAGGTAACCACATTTGAACAGTTCGTTTAGGTATCCACTTTTGTACAATTCGTGGTGGAACTGTTTTTGAAATGATTTTCTGTGGAACCTTTTTCTGTTTAGAAATGGGTCCTTTTTCTTTGGTTGCCAGACGAGCTTATCAGATTTTACAATTAAAGGTTTACAAGCACTAGAGTTCAAAGCAATTAAGTCTGTTCTAGAGAATTTGATACAAGAATTATTAACAAATTTATTATTGCAGACAGAGTTTTCAATGTTGCTATTTCTATCTGTAACAATATTGTTCTTCACACACCACTCTTGTTTTATATTCTAGTTTTTCTGTTCTCTCTTCTTCTTTCTCCAAACTTGTTTTCTTGAACCATTCACAATGATATCTGACGTAAAAGAAACATGAGAATTAGTAGACTTAGACACTTGTTTCTTCTGTAAATTTCTCTTACCTTTTGAAGATTGAACTCTGAGTGCAATGGAGTTCTTTGTTGAAGATGATTCACCTTTTTCACAGCTAGGAGTGTTAAAAATAACTTTTGTTTTCTCCTTCTTTTGTTGTAAAATTGGTGAATTTTCAGATGATTTAATTGAGTCTGAAGAAATTCTTTGCAGAATTTTAACAGGTTCTTTATGACCATCTGATTGTTTGTTATGCAAAGGTTTGACAAATTCATCAATTTTAACAAACATTTCCTCTAAGGAATTAAAGTCAGAGTTCATAAACAGATCAAATTCCTTTTCTGAATTGATAGAATCTAGAGAAGCTGAAGATTGTGGATCAGACAATTTATTGTTTTTAGGCTGATTTTGTAACTTTTGTTCCATAGTTTTTAGTTCAGCCTTGAGAGTTCTATTCTCTGTCTCAAAATTTTTAATTTTCAATTCTAGATCAGAATTTATCTTTTCTATAATTGAAGATGGCAGATATATCTGTTGAGATGGAGTAGGTAATTCAGACAAATCCTTTTCAGAATATGTTTGAATGTACTCTTCTTTAATATCAGTATTATTACTTGTTTCATTTATTCTGTTATAATCAACAAAAGTTTCCATTTTGTCTGATCGTAATCTTTTTGTTTCTTCACTAGATTCTACTTCATCAGATGGTTTCATAAACGCCATTTTCAATCCTAAGTTCATGTATCTGACATCATGTAACGTTGGTGAACTAGATATTGCTTTTGTCAGATACTTTGGATTTTCCCAACCAATTCCAGATTTAGAATTATAAAATTCTGTGTCTTGTGGTTGATTTAAATAAATGGTTTGATCTGTTTGCCCTCTTTTGATAAATTCATCTTCCATCTTCTTTATTTTCTCATAAAGTTTAGTTCGTTCTTCAAAAATAGCATGATATTTTACAGAAAAGTTTGAAGCTTCTAATTCTACTTTTCTCAGTCTTTCTTGTAAGTCAGATATATTCTGATTAAGATCTAGTATTTTAATTTGTAGTTCTCTTTCCTTATCTTGTAAATCTGAAACTGCTCTTAAGGCTAATGCTTTATCTTTGGAAAAGTCTAAAACTAGGTTATGTTCATTACGAAGTTTGTTTTCCAAAGAATGAGCATTTTTCTTTTCAGCCTTTAATGATTTTTCAAACTTTTTAAGCATAAAGGCCATATGAGTTAGTTTCTCTTCTAGCACACTAGATTCGTCAAAATCAGAGTCAGAGTTAGAATGTACCTCCGGTTTGTCTGAACCATCTGATATGTCTGACTCGGAATCTTCATTTACCTCTACATCAGTTTGTCCAGTTGCCATCAACGCAACTTCTTCTGTCTCTTCCTCCTCAGTATCTTGTCTTTCTTCATCCTCTTCATCAGTTAAACCAACCCATACTTCATCTTCAGATATCATGGCTGATTCACTCAATTCTGACTCATAGAGAACCTCTGATTTTAGGCAAATATGAGTATCCTCATCCAGAATATCTTCATCTTCAGATAACTGCAACCAGTGGTCATCCTCCGCCATAAGAGCTTTTCCAGACTCTTTTTCTTTGGCTAAGAGAGCCTTTCTCGTATAATAGTCTGAGTTTTTGACTACTGGGAGTCTACATTCCCGGGCATAATGACCTGGTTTTCCACAGTTGTAACATTTCTGTTCTGAATCTTTCTTTGCTGACTTGTCTGATTTTTCATATTTGTCAGCCTTTCTTCCACTGCTTTCTCCAGATTTTTCATATTTGTCCTTTTTCTAAATTTTCCTCGAGCCTGTCTTGTAACGCATCTTATTGTTGGTTGGCTTTCTGTAGAACTTTATTTTTGAAAAGCTTTTGTTAGCAGTGACATCTGCTTTTTCATTTCTTCGATCTCAGAATCTGCAGATGAATCGGAGGATTCTGATTCGGAAGATGTACTGCTGACTACTGCTCTTTTCTCCTTTTTCATTTTATATTTGTACTTCTTCTCTGCCAGTAGAGCCAATGGATCAGCAGTTTCTTTCTCGGCTTTCTTCTTTCCTGATAATTTCCTCAACACAACCTCTTGGTAGTTGTTGAGGTTCTCAAATATCATATGAAAATCCATTTCTTCGATATCCTTTGTCTGGTAGATAATCATAGCATATTTCTCCCATTCAAGGTTCAGAACGTTTAGGAACTTGACATTTATGTCCAGATTGGACTTTGTCACTCCATTTCATTTCATTTCACTTACCAAACTCACAAACCTTAGGTAAGTGTTTTCCAGTAGTTCTCCTTCATGAGCTCTGAAATTTTCAAACGTCGTCAGGATGTTTCTAGCTCTGTTTGTTGCAGCTCTGTCCGATCCACTCATCAGTTTACACACTTCATCCCATATTGATTTGGCGGTTTTTGTGTTTGTGAGGCATGTGTAGATATCATTGGGGATGGATATCAGAAGTAATTTCCTGGCAGTTTTATCCCCTAGTTTTCTTTTCTTTTGAGCCTCAGTCAGGTTGGTAACCTTGACTGTCCATGGTGGAATCGGGGGATTACCGGTTGGTACTCCAGGGATTGTTTCCATGAATGTGGCTGGTCCTTCTGTTAAGGATTTTAGCATCTCTTCTGCTTGATCATGAAAGCTGATGAATTCTAGAAACCTCTCCCTCCATTGAACGTATTCTCCCCTGTATAGAATTGGGGGTTTGGTTTCTGATCCCATTGCTAGAGCGTCCTTTGACATTTTGACTTATATTTTGGAAACTGTTCCAAGATCTGATGAACTTTGATTGAGATTGAAAATGTTGATCAACCGTTGATATTTGATCAAACTTTGAAACACAGATTAGTACTGAAATCTACAACACAGTAACTTGTTAGTAGCAATAATCAACTTGAATGAAACACTGAATAGACTTGATGTTTTGTAAAATTCGATTCATGTATTGCAAAAACTCGAATAATACTTGTATGAGACTCGAATTAATCTTCTGTAAAACTCGAATGTGCTTTCTGTAAAACTCGAATGATGTATGGTGAAACTCGAATTAGGCTAAGTAAATCTCGAATGAGTTTTGTATGAAACTCGAATGAGTTTTGTATGAAACTCGAATGAGTTTTGTATGAAACTCGAAATAGCCTTTGTGAAACTCGAATTATGTTCAGAAATTGGAGTTTTAAAGTGAAACTCGATCAACTCTTATGTGAAACTCGAATTGGTCTTTTGAGAAACTCGAATTGTTCCTTTGAGAAACTCGAATTTGTCTAATGTGAAACTCGAATTAAATTCAAATTTTAATAAACTCGAATGAAATTCAAATTTACTTATAAACTTGAATCAAATTCAATTTGACAGTAAACTCGATTGATTTATCACTTCAACTCGAATCAACAAGGTTGCAACTCGATTGATTAATTGTGTAAACTCGAATCACTTTAAATCCAACTCGATTGATGAATTAAGTAAACTCGAATCACTTTTAAATCCAACTCGATAGACACTGTTTGTCAACTCGATTGACACTGTTTGTCAACTCGATTGACACTATTGTCAACTCGAATTTCACAAGTATTCAACTCGAATGACACATAATATATGTGTATTTCGAGTTTCTTAATTTTTCAGATTTTTCAAGTCTGAAATTCAATTTAATTCGAAAAATTTGCCCATTTTCACTCAAATTGAAATCGAAGGTGAG
>JAANYP010004038.1:0-85000 GCA_020465985.1 Centrapalus pauciflorus
GGATAGATTATGCACAGCTTGTGAGAAAGGCAAGCAGAGAAAAACATCTTTTAAATCCAAACATAATTTCTCTATTGATACTCCACTGTTCTTAATCCATATGGACTTGTTTGGACCTGTTAATGTCCCAAGTCTAGGAGGAAGAAGATACACTTTTGTAATGGTTGATGAGTTCTCCAGGTACACATGGGTGATTTTCTGAAGAGCAAAGGAGAGGCTGCTAGAGAGATTATTGGATTTGTCAAAAAGATGGAAATGCTGAACTCTGCCCAAGTAAAGCAACTTAGAAGTGATCATGGTACTGAATTCAGAAACAGTACTCTTAAAGACTTCTGTGAAGAGAAAGGTATCACTCAAAACTTTTCAGCAGTAAGAACTCCTCAACAAAATGGAGTTGCTGAAAGGAGAAACCGAACTCTCATTGAAGCTGCCAGAACCATGCTGTGTGCATCAGGTTTACCTTCATCATTTTGGGCTGAAGCTGTTAACACTGCCTGCTTCACCCAAAACAGATCCTTAGTGGTGAAAAGATTCAACAAGACTCCCTATGAGTTGCTCAAAGGGAGGAAGCCAAATGTCAGTTATTTCCATGTGTTTGGATGTCCCTGTTTCATTCTGAATCAAAGGGACCAGCTGTCAAAGTTTAAACCTAAAGCTGATGAAGGTGTGTTTGTTGGCTACTCTGCTATCTCCAAAGCCTACAGGTATACAACAACAAAAAGAAGGGTGATTAGATGAATCTATCAATGTCACTTTGAAGAGTCCAAGAATGCCTCCACAAAGCTGTTCCTTGAATCAGTTTCAGGAGAACTTGAACTTCTATTGATCTGATGCATTCAATCAATGAGAGGACTCAAAAGCTTCCACTACACCCAGTGTGGAACCTGTTTAATCATGATGGACATGATGAATGATTATGTTCATACCAACCCTGTGTTGAATAAATGTATCTGACTTTAATTAATCAACTGCATGTCCAGAACCTAATCAATGCTGATTTTCCCAGTTCCCTCTGCTGATATGTTCAAACAGTGGTCAGACATGTTTTCACAAGTGAACAGGCTCAAGACAACAGTGTGTCTGAAAATCTTGAGAGCTGTTCCAAACAGGACCTGCTGAAGATGTAACAACCTCAGGTAAATCATCATTGAAAAATGAATCCTAAAGTGGATCAGTGTGTCACCACCAATGATCAAATAATTGGTGACATCACAAAGGGATACAAACCTGCGGGTGGGACGCTTTAGGAACTTTTGTAATGTTCTCTAGTTTTGTTTCACTGATGAGAGCCAAGAAGGTTGATGAAGCATTAAAAGATCAAATTGGTACACTGCCATGCAAGAAGAACTCAAATCAAGTTGAGAGGAAACAAGTATGGAAGCTGGTCCCTACTCCTAAAGGTAAAACTATAATTGGCACAAAATGGGTTTTCAGGAACAAGATGGATGAGCAAGGTCATGTCATTAGAAATAAGGCAAGACTTGTTGCTCAGGGCTACAGACAGGAGGAAGGAATTGATTATGATGAAACATTTGCTCTTGTGGCCAGGCTAGAAGCAATTCGTTTGTATCTAGCCTACGCTGCTCATAAGAGCATTAAGGTATTTCAAATGGATGTGAAGAGTGCATTTTTTAATGGGAAGCTGCAAGAAGAAGTCTATGTCAAGCAGCCTCCAGGTTTTGAAAATGAACAACACCCAGGATTTGTCTATAAGTTGGACAAAGCTCTCTATGGTCTCAAACAAGCCCCTAGAGCCTGGTATGACACTCTTACTGAATTCCTTATGAGCAATGGGTACTCCAGAGGTAAAGTGGATACCACACTGTTCATAAAGAAGGTGAAGTATGATATTATGCTTGTTCAAATTTATGTGGATGACATAATATTTGGTTCTACTAATGAGCAGTTATGCAAGAATTTTTCATTACTCATGAAATCTAAATATGAAATGAGTTTGATGGGAGAACTAACTTTCTTTTTAGGATTGCAGGTTAAACAAACCTCAACTGGAATTTTTATAAATCAAAGAAAGTACACTTTAGATCTTTTGAAAAAGTTCAAATTTGATCAAAGTTCTACTATTAAAACCCCAATGGCAACCAATGTAAAATTGGATGCTGATGCTAGTGGCAAAGCTGTTTCAGTAACAGCTTACAGAGGCATGATTGGGAGCTTGCTTTACTTAACTGCTAGCAGACCTGATATTATGTTTGCCACCTGTCTATGTGCTAGATTCCAAGCTGATCCAAAGGAATCTCATCTAGCTGCTGTCAAAAGAATCTTCAGGTACCTAAAGGGTACACCAGGTTTGGGTCTTTGGTATCCCAAAGACTCAAGCCTTGAGCTAACAGGTTATTCAGATTCTGATTTTGCAGGCTGCAGGTTAGATAGGAAAAGCACAACAGGTGGGTGTCAACTTCTTGGTGGAAAGTTGATCAGTTGGAGTAGCAAGAAGCAGAACCCAGTGTCCACTTCTACTGCTGAAGCTGAGTATATTGCTGCTGGAAGCTGCTGTGGGCAGATTCTGTGGATGCAGCATCAGCTTGAAGATTATGGCCTTGTGTATAGGAAAACTCCTATTCTGTGTGATAACACAAGTGCCATAGCCATCTCCAACAATCCAGTATTTCATTCAAGAACAAAGCATATTGAAGTCAGACATCACTTCATCAGAGATCACATTCAGAAAGGTAATGTGGAGGTAAGTTTTATTTCCACAAATGAACAGTTTGCAGACATTTTCACCAAACCTCTGGATGAAACAAGGTTTAATTACCTTGTCAGCAAGCTGGGCATGTTAAACAAGAGTGACTAAGTGTTTCTCAAAGGTCTAAGAATTTGTGTGTTTCACACTGCTCAAGTTTCTCTGAACAGCTTAGGCAGAACAGGTTATACATGTTCTGTACATAGTCATTTGTCTGAAAAACTTGAACAGCTTAAGCATACAACAGGCTGAACAAAAACAGTTTATTCGTCCAGCCTGCTCTGATGGTCCAATCTTCAACCTGTTCACTTCTTCACACTGTCTTACAAGCCATTATCTTGTAACCTGTTCAACTATTGAACACAACCTGTTCTTACAAAAGAGAGCAGGCTGAAGGCACAGTTTGAAGGGAGAACAGCTTGAAGACTGAGAACCTTGTGGTGACCCTGATCATCACAGGCGTGACCAACAGCGTAGACCAGAAGTTTAATTACCTTTCTTCTTAATTAAGTTACTTAAATTATGTTTTATTTAACTTAATTACTGCGGATAATGTGGGTTACGTGTGTTAGTGATTAAAAAGGTCAAGTGGTCTGACAAATGTTCTGAAATGGACAACCGTTCCGTTTTTCCGTCAACTAACATTTCAAATCAAACCGCCCAAATCTTTTCTCTCTCATACACACGGCCATTCAAATCCTATAAATACCTACATACTGTTTCATCTTCGTCTTCCTCATCATTTCCAGAAATCCTCAAGAACCCTAAAAATCGACTAAGTGTCTTTTGCTTCTTCAAATCTCAAAATTCCCAAATGGCTCACAGACCTAATCCCTTTCTCCCAGTGTTCGTTGGTGAGGACGTTGTCATACACTCGTCAGTCACCACAATGCTGACTATCAAACCCACCAACTACATTGCTAACTTAACCATTCCCAAAAACTATGTGGGGAAGGGTTATGAAGAAATGGTGGAGTTCCTTCAAGTTCATCCGTTGAACTACGCGATGACTGCATCTCCTGGTGTCCTGTACAAGGAGATGGTATATGAGTTTTGGTACACCTGTGCTTACAACCCAGAAACCAAAGTCATCCAAGGTACTATTCTCAATGGGACTCAGACCATTGAGATTAGTTCTGATCTGCTCAGGGAGGTGCTACATCTACCAACTGCTGCAACTTACGATAAGCCCCAAGCTGAAAATCATCAAATGGGCAATCTGCTACGCTTCTGTGGTGTGGCAGAACCCAAAATAGGAGCAACACTGTTCAGGAAGGACCTCTCTCCTACCTACAGCTTCTTATTCGCCTCAGTGGTGATGTGTTTTGGAAGCAAAGTTGGTTCATTTGACCAACTCAGCAGAGATGAAGTTCCTATCGCCCTACAGTTCGTGGATGGGACTACCCTTGATATGGGTAAATGGATTTTTGTGAATATGAGGAACCTGGTGCAGCAAGAGTCAAGACCAGCTGCTGTTTGATATCCCAGGTTTCTGAGCCTCATTTTCAAGCATGTATGTGGTGAGCATCTCTATAACTCTCAGCCTCTTCTTAACACTGCTGCATTCCCAGTTATAGGGAATAGAGTTTTCTATACTCCAGTCCTGCAGAATGAGCCTCCTCTATCCACACCAATGAGGAGGCTGCTAGGTTTGGTGGAAGGACCCTCTACTGTGAGGGTGGATCCAGAGACTGCTCCCTCCAGAAAATCCAAAGCCAGGTCCAAGCTTGTCAAAAGGACCCTGGCAACTGAAGCTGCGCCTGTGAAAAAGAAGGCCAAAACAGCTCAGTCTGAGTCTGTTCCTTTAGCCTCTGTGGCTGAGGAAGAGCAGACTCCTCACCGTGGTTCATTTGTTGAGCCTGAAGCCTTTGTGGCTGGTGCCTCTGTGGCACAAGAGACCATGGAACAGGCCAACCTCACTGTTCGTAGCCCAGTCTCACATCCTGTCCAAACAGATCCTCTTCCTACTCCACAATCACCCACATCATCCATCCATTACCAACGCAAATCACTAGCCAAAAAGAAAACAGCCCACAAAACCATCTCCTCTGTTCCCTCTCAACAGGGTTCAGTTGAAAAAGAAGCAACCCCAGCTGCCTCTCCTATTTTGGGAGCAGGTTCAGCTCATTTGGAGCCTGCTTCACTCTAATCTGAGTCTACCCAGAGTCAGCCTAGACCCTCTGGTTCCTCCCAACAGGAACCAGTTGTACAAACGGAGATACCCACATCAACTATCCCAGCCTCCCAACAGGCTGAGGATATTGAAAGACAGGAGTCCTCTCCACTCCATACTGTGTCCACACTGTCCCCCACTCATATCTCCTCACACACTGAGTCTGCACGAGGTGCCCACGCTGCTAATATAGACCAATCAGCTGCTCAGCCTCAAACTTCTGCTCCCCATGATACAGCTGTTCTACTCCAAACAGCTGCTGAGGGACCAACAACCCAAGCTGATGAACCTCAGGGATCACACCATCCCTCTGGTGAGGCTGCTCCCTTCATGCACATTCCATCAGCAGGTTTCACCACTGCTGATGTTGAAATGCATATCCCATCTCCCAATGATGAGGTGCCTTTAGACCAAGGCACTGCAGAGGGAACCACCACTGGTCTTCATGAGGGTGTTTCAACACAAGCAGCATCTGAAAGGCCCCAAACATCATCCCCTTCTCCTGGTGATGCAGCTACAGCCGCTGCTGAAGGACCTCTTGATCCCTCCAACCTGGGCCATCTTACTTTTGCCCAGGCTATGGAGCTTCTGTCCCAAGTCCCTCTCCATCACATCCTCAAACACCAGCCTCATCATCATCTTCTCCATCTACCCACTCCAAACAATCCACCCATACACCACCATCTCCCAAAAACCTGCCTTTGAAGGATCAGCTTTCTTTGCTGACCAACAAAGTTGGTTCTTTGGAAAACACCATGCACTCCCTACCATCCATCATCTCAGACTCTGTGTCTGAGCAGCTCAAAGGCTTCTTTGATATGTTCAAAGAATCCTTCCCAGTCCCTTCCCATACTGACAACTCTTCACAGCTGATTGCACTCATTGCACAGCTGCAAACTGTATCCAACTCTCTCTCTTCTATCCTCTCCTTACAACAGGACTCTGTGTCCTCTATGGCAGCCATTTCACAACAGCTGTCATCTCTCCTCACTTCTTGCCACACTACCCTTCCTAACACATTGGCCAGCCTGAACACTCTTATTGGCTCTCTATCAAATACTGTGTCCTCAGACCTTGCTGATGTGCAAGATACTCTTGAAGTCCATCTTGCACAGCTTCAAAGCCTGTTGTTCACAGCTTCTGATAGAGAAAACATTGTTAAGCTGACCACTCTTGCTGATTCCCAAGCCTCTTCTCTTCAGGCCTGTCTTTCCCAGCTTGCAGAGGTTAAGGACAACCTGGCTTTCTTAGTGACAAGCCTGGTTGGCCCCAAACCTGCTGCCAAAACTGCTGGTAAGCCTGCTGACTTTGTGTCTTCAGGCAGACCAGGTGTTGAAGGTGCTGTTCCATCTTCTTCAAAGGGGGAGAGTCATCTGCCTTGAAGACTAAGTCTAAGGGGGAGAAAACCTCTTCTCCTAAGGAGAAAGCAGTACCTACAACTCCCACTGGTCAACCAGCAGGGACATCTACAGGTACAACTGAAGGTGCCTCTCAAGCTGCTATGCCTACTCAGGCTGTCTCTCCAAACCCTGCTCAGTCTAAGGGGGAGGAAGTCATTCCTGAGGACAGGCCTAGCAGTAAAAGGAGGCACTTAATTCTAACTGAAGAAGAAGAAGAAGAAGAAATTCCTGAGGCTGCTGTCACTACAGCAGCAGCTAAAGGAAAAGAAAAAGCAGCCATTGATCAACAACAGCAGAAAGCAGCTGATCTTAAGTTTCACAAAGCCAGGGCTAAAGAGATGGGTCTTCCTATGCACAAGTACTTTGAGTTTAGAGAAGAACAGCTTCAAGCTCTGGAGGAATTGAGAAAAGAAGAAGAATCTGCTAAAGCTGCTAAATTTTGCACTCCAAGAAGCAAAGAAAATTAAAATGTCTACCTTGGAGGTGCAAAAGAAATTAATGGAAGCTGCTAAGGTATCAGCAGGAGAAAAGGAGGGAGAAAAAGCACAGGGTGCTCAGGTCTCTGTGACCAAGACACAAGTACCCTCTGCCAGAGCCAAATTCCACTTTGACAACTTGGCTAGAAAGAAATTTCATGATGTTGCTACTAGAAGGCTTGCCAAGGAAGCGATTGTCAAAGTTGTTCCCATTTCAAGAAAAGGCACACAGTGGAAGCTTCAGATCACCAGGATGGGTGCAACAGGCCCTGAAATGGAATCCTACGATCACACTGATGTTGCACCGATGGGATACAGGGAATGGGTGGAACTGGCAGTTGCCCTGAGCCAGTCTAAGTCAGAAACGGCTAAGACTATCAGGGCATACATCAAGAAGCTGATGGAGAGAGTAAGTGAGCTGGGCCTGATTCCAAAAGAAGTAAAAGAGGGTGACTCTGTGACATACCCCAAAATAAAGGCCAGAAGGACAAAGAAGGATACAGAAATGGAGCTACTCCTTACGCTGATTGAACAGGGCGACTATGCCATTGAAATAAAAGGAGTTGATCATAGTCTGCCTAAAGGAATAGAGTTTGAGGATGGCAAGATTATAGAAGAACCTGAGCTGGGGGCATTTTTTGTAGATCCCCTAACTCAGAAGAGGTGCTTCCAAAGAGCCTCAGAGCTGTACAAAGTTGATCTGAGACAACTTGCCGCCTTCAGACTTGCAGTTTCTTTCAGGCAGTCTAGCAAATGGAGAGCAGCCATCTGGGATCAGCTCAGAGGCTTCTATGAAAGAGGAGAGCTCAATGATCCCAAGTTCATGATTATCAGAAGTGAAATTGAGGAACTTGAGGATACAAGGGAAGAACTGGAAAGGATGGTTCAGGATCCTTCTCCATTGATATGAAGTCCATCTACCATCTGGGTAGGTGAAGAATGGAAGCTGTCCATCAGTTGGACAGGCTTGCCATTATCTGCCCCCAACTCAAACAGTCCAAACATCTTGTACATTAGTTGTACATCCTGTACATTAGTTGTACATTATTACATAAGTTGTAATTTTTGCTTTTACATTAGTTGTAAAATACATTAGTACATTAGTTGTACTCTTGTAAGAACATGTGTTGTTCTAGTGTAGTCAAGAATCAATGTATATATAAACTGATCTTTTACTTTACTGTAATGTTGTAATTTTATTTCAGCAAATGTACTGTAAAAATATATAGTGATTTTTGATAAGACCAGCTTGGACTGGTTATTGCAAATAGGGGGAGATTGTTTGGCACAAAAAGGCCTCAGTCAAACCTGTTCTACATCTGAGGGGGAGATTTATAATCAAACCTGTTGATGCATTTGAAGGTTGAATTTAAGGCCTGTTATATGTCTTATTGAAACCTGAAAATGATTTGCAATATCAGTCTAAAGTTGTTCTATATGTTGCATGTGTTGCAACTTAGACAGTTTGTCCAAGATGCTCTGTCTGCTGAACAGGCTGGACATAAACTGTCTACGCTACTCTACACTGTTGAGCAGCTTAGGCATTTTTAAAGTGTTCTGTTCTTTGTGAACAGAACCTGTTCTTTGTGAACAGGCTAAACACTTTATGGAATATGTTTCCAAGTCATCATGTATTGTTTTTGACTACAAGATCAGTTTACAAAGTCGAAGACAAAGTGGAAAACAGAAATGCTCAGCCTGCCCAAGCTGTTCTGTAACATGAAGACAAAAGGTTATTTGAAAAAGGGTGACAGACCTTTTTCTTATATCAAAATAGGCCTTTACAAGGAAGAAAGACGCAAAGTTGACATTCCTAAATTAGTTAAAGGCAATGCAACAGTAGACAAAGTAAAAGACAAAAGTTCTGCACATGTGAAGACAAGTTTGCTTTTCAGAAAAGTGCAGAAAAGGTTATGTTGTCTTTTCAAGAAGACTTCTCCTTTTTCATTCCGTCCAATGAAGATGTTTCTCTTAGATCCTCTAAGTGAGTATAAAAGGAAGCTTCTAAGGTCAGAAAGAAGTGTGAAGAAAGCTAAGTGCTGAAACCCAAGAGTGAACGTGCAAGTGTGATTTTCATGCATGCAAACCTTCTGTGTAAACCAGCATCTGTGTGTATAAGCTGTTTTACATAAGCCGTTCCTTTAAGTCTTGTAAACACAGTGAGTGCTTCTTAGTGAGTGTATTCATTGTATACTAGTTTGAGTCTGTCTTAGACTAGTAAGCATACTGTTGTATCTGTCATCTCAGCTTGAACTATTCCGCATTCAAGCTTGTTTGTAATTAACAAATTGTCGATAATACATACAAACATTGAGAAAAGAGTGTCTAGTTTTTAAATTGCTGTATTCACCCCCCTCTACAGCTTATAACTATATACTTTGTGAACCTCTCGGGACCTACAAATATAATGAATGATGCAATGTTGCATATACGATACATAGTATTACATTTGATGTTGAATATACGATATAAAGTGTTCTAAACACGTAAAATTTTTTTGAAAAAAATATATCATGACCGGTCTCGTTTTAAAAAGTATAAAATTCTCGTTTTTATGGTATAATTTTTTTGATTTAAAAATTATTCATATTAATGTTATTTTAGTTTAAAGAAAAAGGATATATATATATATATTGCTAATGTCAATCTTTTTCATCTTTACCCTTGAAATAACTAAATTATCACTATTACCAATCTTTTTTCACTAATTCCAAACTTAATGGTTTTAATCAAAACCATTAGATTAATCTAATCGATGGACGATATTGGTTCTACACTAACTTTAGCATCTGCAATAATTCCATATATATATATATATATATATATATATATATATATATCCAAATCTGATATAATTTATTTTAAAATTCAAATCAAACAAAATCTAATACACTACCGACTTATTAATTATAATATAATATAATAAAAGTTTAAATATATCTAAGAAAATAATTACTATTCATATATATTTAAAAATATATAAAACTAATAGGTCATAATAAATAATAATATCATTCGTATATACTTTTGTTTAAAAAAATAATATTTATATCTTTACCTTTAAATTCTTTATATTTTATATATATTAAAAATATTTGCGTAACACGCGGGTAATAAACTTGTATATATATGTGTGTGTGTGTATGTATGTATGTATGTATATAGAGAGAGATTGAGAGATAATCATAATACACTTTAAAGTAGTAATTAACAATAATTGACACATAATAATTACAGAATTGTTAGGAACAAATATATAGATATGAAAACAATTATTATTGTAAGTATATAGATTTGTCAATTCTAGAAAGTTAGTTTAGGAGTATATAAACAAATTCTAAGGAATTTGTATATAGACTTTGCCATATTTCTTTTGTATTTCACATTGAGAGCAAAAACAATCATTTGATGTAAAGGAGATTTTGTGTTCAATGTTGTGATTCACCTAGATCTGTTATTATCAAGAATTATGGTAGAAATAAAAACTTTTACAACAAATGCACCGTAAGTGATGCAACCAAATATAAAACATAAAGTCTACAATGAGACACGTGATGATCCTGTCAAATGAGTATTCAAGGCTGAAAATTCGACTACCCAATTACCCAAAACAACCACTAAGGTGCACCGGCGGTCACGATATAACTAGATTCTAGATAACCAAATATTAAAAAAAAAGTCTAGAGGCTCATTATTACATTGCTCACTTAGATACAATCAACAATCATGTGATTAGATGTTCAATTTAGAGTTAAAGCTAGTCCACATTATTTTGCTCAATTTGCTGACTTAGAGCTAGTCCAATACGTATTGCTCAATTTGTTGATTTAGAGCTAGTCAATTGCTCAATTTGTTGACTTAGAGCTAGTCCAATATATAATGCTCAATTTGTTGACTTAGAGCTCCATTTCTCAATTTGCTGACTAGGAACTGGTCCAATATGTATTATTCAATTTGCTGATTTAGAGCGAGACCATTGCTTTATTTGCTGACTTAGAGCTAGTCCTAATGATAACCAACAAGTAGGATGAGGTCCAAATTGCCTCAAAACAATGGTAATGATCTTAAGGATCAATTTAACAACGGCCATGTCTATTGCCCCACTAATCCTTAACCATTATTGGTTCTACTTTCTCATCGAGCACCATTCGTAGCTAGCTCTATTCGTATCTATTAAACGTCCCTAATAAAAAATTACTCAATAATTAAATTGTCATATTGAATGACCCATCAAAATAGTCTGAAGTGATCATACAAATCTATCAAGTTCCAATATTCCAATGTGATCCATGATTAACACATTCAAGCATGGTAAAGTCAATTCATATACATATTGAATGATGATGCACGATCGAAATAGAAATATAGCAACAAAGACATATACAACAACAGTTTAACATGCAATCATTAACCTAAATTAGTCCTAAAGTTCATAGTGTTTGGCTCATTATAGTCTTGACGTCTCAATTTGTCTCGTAAATGCCCCAACCAAAGTTAAGTCGCTTCAGAGAGACTTTGAAAATTCAAATTACCTACATAAGGTTTACATAACAAGTACATAAGCCTACAAAGATTATAAAACTCATAAATATCTCCAAACATCTGGACTTCAAACTGAAAGCCTCGGTTTGTTTCGGGACCCTACGAGACCTCAATTTAAGTTCCGGCTTTGGGAACCTTTAAACCCTTCATTTAGTAGTGTATTACAACTATAAGACCCCCACGTATGACCACGGTGCTCAAAATTAAAGTTTGCGGACTGAACAATAAGAATCAATAAGCATGTCATGCTAAGGGTATGCACAATTCAATTTCATTTTTTTCATAAAACACACACCCAAACTCATATCAAACCACCATTAAGTCCTATGAAACATTAAAAAAACTTAACCTAACATATTTACAACATATTTGGCTCATTTTAAATATTTCAAATATATCCAAATCATGTGAAACCATCCATTGATCACGTGAACTTATTTGAGTTCACAAATGGGTTAAAACCCAATCCACAACTTCAAAGCTTCAAACAAGCTTCTTCTTGACTCTAATCAAATCCATAGCAATGATTAACATTTTTAGGTTATGTTTGGGTATCCAATTCTTACTAAAACATAATCATCCAACCGAATAATACTTAAAAACTCGTTAAGGCATTTTACCGAACACTTAGAGTCTGGTTTATAAATAAAACACCAATTTGAAGTTTTATTTGAATTTAATCTTAACCAATACTTGGAATCGTTAATATACCATATTTAGACTATTCTAAAACCTTTAAACACGTCTAAAATCTAGCAAATCATTCGTTGATTCAGATGAACTCATTTGAGTTCATAAATACGTTAAAACATTAACCATCTCTTTAAAGCTCCATATGAGCTCCAACTTGTTTCCATTCAACCCCATAGCAAAATATTACATATTTGGTACATGATTGAGTTAATAATTTATACCAAAACATTAAAACCCATTTCCCATACTCCATAGATGCTTTATTGAAGCTCCTTCAAGGGTTTGTGACTCAATCAACCACATACAACTCGAATAATACATCTTTCAGCTCCCTTAGACTCAAATGACAATAGACAACAACATTTATTACTATTGAGACCATTGATGATCATTTGGCATAAAGCCAATTTGGGTTTACTCTGTGTAAATGGAGCTCAAGAAAAATAGAAGAAGAAGAGGAGATAGTGAAGGAGTAGTTTATACCTCCAATGAAGCTTTAATCACCAATACTTAAATAAAATCTTCCAACTCTTCAATCCCCATCAAAAGCCTAGCTTTTGGCTTTTATCCCTTTCTTCTTTTCTTTGTAAAAGTGTTTGTGTTGTCCAAAGTGGACGATTTTAATGACAAGGGGGAAGAGGGTTTTGCCTTTGGCCACCCTTAACCCTCCAACATTCATCCATATTCCAATTAGTCCCATCCCCAATCAATCTTTTATTAACAAACTACATTGTTATAATTAGCATTTTACCGAAACTACAATACCTAAATTAATAGATTGACATATCATATTAATTATAGAAAAATGATATATTAATCATCCCCAAGTCTCATAATTACTATTATTTAATTAATTTTACCAAACATTATTAGAGTACTTAATTACCCCTTAATTATTTGGGGTGTTACATCTTGTTCGTTAGTTTTATAACAAAGAGGAAAGAAAAAGAGGAGGTAGAAAAAAAAAGAGATAGAAATTTTAGTTTTTCCAAAAATACCTTTTAGTAGTATTTAATTCTTAGGATCTTATAAAAAGATGAATTCTCAAAATAACATTTCCATATATATATATATATATATATATATATATATATATATATATATATATATATATATATATATATATATATATATATATATATATATATATATATATATATATATATATATATATATATATATATATATATATGTATAATAAGGAGATCCGTTGTGAACATTTTATTAATTGCGAACAATGCAAACCAATCCTTTAATGTCATGTCATCAGCCTCTTAATATATATCATCATCCGAGTAGGGGTAGTATTGTCCATCTGGTTTTATTCTCTTCCTGATTATGCGTGGATGATTAATTATTATTATTATTATTTTTGGATAAAATGCATGTAGTTGTTCCATTCACTCACTAATTGCATTTCAAATTCAAATGCTAAAACACATATATTGATCAATTTTTGATAATTTATTTTAAGGCTTCAAAACCACAGGCATAAAAGCATGCATTGCACATGATTAAAAAGAAAGAGCATAAAAGCATTCAAAGGCCTCAACGAGATTATTTCTATAAGGCTATAATTGCAATCCAATTTCCAGGGAGAAAAGTTTGCATGACTTTTTTCATAAGGTTCATTGACACCAATGACTTCCTCAGATTAATTGTGTTCATTAAGTTCACTAGCTACACTAATTTTGTTGGATTCATTGTATCCATAAAGTTCACAGAATATACCGATTTTATCGACTTCATTAGTTACATATTAACACATATGTTCATCGACTACACGTTTTTTATCGGGTTCATTATGTACACATTATCATATATGATCACAAGGTTCATCGACTCCACGGACTTCGTCAGATTCATTGTGTTTATTAGGTTCATCGGCACCATCGACTTCATCATATTCATTGTGTTCATTAAGTTCACTAAATACACTAACCTCTTCGGATTCACTGTGTTCATAATGTTCACAGATTACACATGTTTTATCGGGTTCAGTATGTACACATTGACATATATGTTCATAAGGTTCACCGTTCATTATGGACACATCAACATATATGTTCATAAGGTTCACCAACTACACTTTTTTTATCGGGTTTATTATGTACACATTAACGTATATATTCATAAGGTTCTTCAACTCCACCGAGTTCGTCAGATTCATTGTGTTGATAAGGTCTGTCGGATTCATTGTGTTCATAAGGTTCGCTGGATTCATTGTGTTCATAACCTGTTACAATTTTTGCACTAAAAAGAATGTGTGAAAAATCATATTTTGATAGGAAAAATGATACGTATGAGATACGGTAAATTATGTGTTTGACGATAACTTAGTGTCACTAAACTACTTTTGCAGGAAGATGATAATTGACAGTGATCAATGATATGGCCTCCCAATATACTGTTTCATTGGATCACCAACAAAAATGCATTCGGTATAAATGATTTCATAATTTCAACATTGTTGCGAAGAGAATGAATGATATAGGTTCAAAATACATTGGCTTCATAGGATCACCGAAGAAAAATGCGTAGGTTCGCAAATACAATTTCATACAATTGATAGAGGAAAATAATTCAAAACGTTTTATACACGCATTAAACGAAAAGCATATGGAGGTAACTGATAAGTCTATATATTATACAGTTTCTGAGTCATATTATGATCATTTTAAGCACCGATACTTTGTAAAATCCATATTATTACTCCAAGTTTGTATTTCAGGGCCATGATGATAAAAAGAAGCAATCCGAGAGATTTCAGAGTAAACCGAGCTGAGGGGGGCGCAGGCCTGTGCCACCCTGCGCTCCACATAGCGCCCAAACTGACCAGATACGTTCCAGCACACGCCAGCTAAACCCTAGCCGCATCCGGGCGCAGGGGGGCACAGGCCTGCGCTAGTGCGGCGCAAAAATGCGTTTTACAGCCTCTGGAACCCTAATCTCGACCTCCCTATAAATACAAGGCAAGGGGCAGCTTTGGAGAGAGTCCCGATGTATGTGAAAGTGTGCCGAAGCCCTGCCGGAGTGGATCTACGATACGAGAACGAAGACGGTGGTTCGCAAGCTACCCAATGGCTCAGATCTGTGATTGTGACGAGCATACGATGAGCGGCTAATCCCATTAGCCGTTTGCGGAGGATCTACGGCTAAGTTTACTCTTCTTTAATTTCTTATGTTTTGATGTATTCGTATTAAGCGAGATCTATTATGTGTATGCAAATGATAAACATTTGGCTATGATTAGGATTATGTGTTGCGGTTGGTAAAAGCAATATAGTTTATCATGGTGTTATTATTCATGCCGAGTCCATTAGTTTAGGGATTAAGACGGGTATTAATGTTGCATACGCTATGCCGAGAGTTATTGGTTAAAACACGTTTAATTAATTTAGTCGCGCAATTGATTATGTCTATGTGATCGTTGCATGAAATTATAGTGAGTAATACTTATGCCGTGGTGATTCCGTGTATGGTTATTCGTCTCTTGATTGTTTATCTTCTTCGTTAGTTACTTCGTTCTTAATTTTAGTTATAAAGCAATAGCAAACCATTACTCTAAACAAATCATTCAAATTCACAAATTCACAATTTAAATGCTTTCAATAAACTTATTAGGTAAATAACATAACTTAATCCTGATTATGACCACACTCCCTGTGGATTTGACCCTTACTTCTCTAGCTAAATAGTGGATTTAAGGACTAAGTCTGCGGGTCACAACGCCGGCCCGTCAGAGTTTTGGCGTCGTTGCCGAGGAGTGTAACGGTAGTTTAGGTTTAAATTTAGTACGTTGCCATAGTTTTAAGTAATTAAGTTTAAGTTCCTTTCTTTGGTTATTTTTAGTCTTTATTTTATTACTATAATTATTAAAAATCAAATAAAAAATTTTGATATTCAAAAAGGTAATTGTAGTCCTCTACTTTACCACCAAAAATATTAGTTTAATTAAGTTTTTAATCTTTAGTAGTATTTTATTTAGTGTATGCACACACGTCGATCGGCTAAAGGATTGTCGCTACAATTCGAACATGAGATTGGAAAAGTAGCGAGATCGAACCAAAAGACTGTCAGGATTCTAAATCAACAATTAATCACGGAGAATTTAAACGCACAAGAGGAAGAAATTCCTGATTTAGAAATTCCCGATTCAGAGATTCCTAATTTAGAAAGTCCTCCGATTTCGCCACGAAATCGTGATCAAGAAGAACCCGAGCGCATAGTTTCTAGAATGGGTGATCAACAGAGACGTACGATTGATTCGCATTACTGTCCAGGTGATGTGCCCGACCCGTCTCCAATTCGTTATCCCGAAAACGAGAACGAACTCGAAGTTCGTCATCAATTATTCCAAATTCTTCCGATCTTTCGAGGGATGCAAGTGAGGAACCCTACGTACATCTAGCTGAGTTCACAGCTATTTGTAAAGCAAACCATGTTCGAGGTATAACCACCGACGGTTTAAAACTTCGATTATTTCCTTTGTCGTTAAAAGAGAAAGCGAAGAATTGGTTCGTATCCTTAGCAATCAATAGCATTACATCATGGGATTAAATGAAACGAGAATTCCTTAATGAATATTACCCCATTAGTAAGACAACCGAGAAAAGAAAGGAAATTACCGGAATTAAACAAAAACCGCGCGAACAATTCTACGAAGCGTTCGATTGTATGAAGGAATTATTGAGAGCTTGTCCACACCACGGGGTACCCAAATGGATGCTTATCAAAACATTCTTGGATGGTCTGGGTCAAGAAAGTCGTAATATGATTATAGCTGCCACAGGAGACACATTTTCAGGTAAAGAATACGATGAAGCTTGGGAGTTGCTTAATCAACTCGGCAAAGTGTTAGTGCACCCTGTGTGACGATAGCAGTCTAAGTATAGACATATTTTGTATAAGTCAATTTACATGCGATTGAATATTAACAAGTGTTTGATATATGTTTGATTATCTGTGTTTGATAATGATTGTTTATATGTTTGAACTTAGGGTAATGTGTTACAATAAGTTCAAACATAAGTTCAAAGATAAGCTCAAACATAAGTTCAAACATAAGTTTGAAGGCTAAAATTCGAATTTGTTAGAGGACAAGTTCGAAAGGCCTTGGGCCAATTCGAACTTGTCCTAGACAAATTCGAACTGGATGTTATAATTAAGGGTTAATTCGATTAATTATTAGACTTTTGCAGATTTTCAAAGCGATTAGCAAAAGGGCGATCTCAAACTTGCAAGTAATCAGAGAGTTTTGTTCTTGGAGAGAATCACGTGTTGGGACGTTCCGTTGTTCGTCTATCTCTGTGTGTGTCTCCTTGTTTCAGTGTGCGTGGTCTATCCGTCAAGCCGCTAACGAGGATTCCGCACTCGTTGGCAGGTGTCGCGTCAAGATAGGATCCGTAGCCAGGCGACCTTACAAGTGGTATCAGAACCATTAGGGTGTTCGTGGTGTTCTTCGTGTTCACAAGTAACATACGTGGTTTCTTGACGTTTTTGGATGGTCAAATCACGTTTTTAGGTTATTTTGTCAAGTTATTCAAGCAAGATAACGGGAAAAAGTTCATATTAGTTCATTATTTTAGTCGAAATCATCGTTTTTAATCCTAAAAACTTTGGTTTAAACTGAAAATTTGAAAAAATCAAACTTTTGGCTGTTTTTTCGAACTTGCGGCGCTCGAACATCAATGGGGTATTAGGGTTTATTCGAAATTCGAAATTGTCAGAAAATACGCTCCTGTCGAATTTATTTTAGGGTTTGATTCGAATTTGCTTATTTTCGAATTTCCCTATATTCGAATTTAACCAGAATTTCGAATTTTGTCATCATTTCGAATTTGGTTGAGTTCAAACTTAATTTTGAATTTAATTTCAAACAAATTTAAAATTAACCAAATTCGAACCTACACAAGTTCTAAAGGGCGAATTTAAATTAATTTCAAATTAAATTAATTACGTTCTAATTCAAGAATTTTTTAAACAATGACAAGTTTACAAAGGTTTATTTAAATGGACCATGAGGTCGGAAAGGCAAATTCTCCACCCAAGCTGATGAAGTTAGAAGATTATTATTGGTGGAAGGATAGGTTTGTCGACTTCGCTCGATTCAATTATATGAGAATGTGGATTTGTATCGACGAGGGATACATTCCACCTACAACAGAAGTTGAAGGACGTCAACGAGTCTTGTCATATTAAATGATGAAGGATGATGATAAGAAATTATATGAGGCCGAGAACCGAGCATTCTCGATTATTCGAATGGCTTTACCTCAGGAGATCCTGCACACATTTCGAAATCAACGAACAGCGAAAGAGTTGTGAGATGCACTCGAGAAAGGTGTGAGGGAAATCCTAGGGTTAGGAAAGGTAGAACGGAGATGCTTAGATGAGACTATCACAAGGTTTATGGCGCTGAAGAACGAAAAGCTAGATGAGACTATCACAAGGTTCTATCACCTGTTGACAGAGTTAGACAATCACGATGTCGAGTATCGTGAATTAGAGAAGATTGAGGAAATTATAGATGCTTTACCAGCAAAATGGGAGATGTACGTAGCGCTGATAAAGCATGATGAAGACAAATATGAGACTCTAACTCTAGAAGGAGTCATTGGAACGCTGAGGGCGTATAAATTTCAGTTGCTAAAGAAGGAAAGGGAATATGACCAAGTACAGGATCCGGATATGTATTTTGGGAAATCCAAACCTTCAGTGGCAAGTGAACTAAAGACAGCTACAGCTTTCTTTACGGGCGAAACTTCGACTCCAGTAGAAATAGATGACTCAGGGAGTCGGGCTTTCTTAGGGTACTCCAGACCGGAAGAAAAGCCAACTCAGTCTGCATCTACGTCTCAAGGATACTCAAGGATGCCAATGAGCGCAAAATCAACTGAAGATCATCTAAATCTTTTGGCTTCATTTGTGGCCGCCTACGGCAATTGCGTTCAAGGGAAAATCAACGACCCTGCCATATGTGATGAAGACTATGATCAGGTGGATCCTGATTATTTAGAGGAGATGGATCTTCAATGGCAACTGGCCATGGTGACTCATCGAGTCAAGAGATTCATCAAGGGGACGGGCAGAAATCTAAATGTCAGCAACAATAAGATTGGATTCGACAAATCCAAAGTTAAGTGCTACAACTGCCAGGGGTTAGGACATTCTGCTAGAGAGTGTCAAAGACCTAAAGTTGAGAACTACCAGAATCAATCTCAGGGGAGATATCAGCCGGGTAGTTCGAGTAATCAGGCAAACATAGCTGGTCTGTTAATGAATGTCACATCTGACAGACAGCTTGATGGAACATACGATTGGAGTACTCATCCAGAGTCTAACGCTAGGTCCTTCATGGCTGAAGTAACAGAGACTGGAAGTGTCGGAGCAGAGGAAGAAACAGAGAACAGACACCAGAATGATTCAAATCCTGTGTTAGTGGAAAAGTCAGACAATCAGACTATTCTAGAGTTTGCTGCACAAATGGCAAACGTGGAATCAGATCATGCAAAGGTAATTCTGAACTCTTCTATATTCCGCGATTTATGTGCTTTCTGTGCTACTTCTAATGATAGATTAAATTTAGTGCTAGAAACACATAATAATCTAACTGCTCAAATTGAATACTTAAAATTGGACAATGCTAGCCTCTTAGATATAAAAGAAGATCTTCGGGATAAGCTTAAGGCAGATGCTCAAGATGTCATAGTTCTAAAGGACAAGCTAAGTGAACAGTGTGTTAGGATAGAACTAATGTATGAGCATGTCGAGGGGTTAACCAAAGCGCTTAAGATTAAAGAGGTAGAGCTAGCTGAAGCAAAGGTTAAGGTTGCAGAGGTGAATAGTAAATTAGAAAAGTTTAGGAACTCTTCACTGAACCTAGGGAAGATCTTAGATGCACAACGTCAGTCTAAGAAACCAGAAGGTTTAGGGTATAATGAGAGTCCTCCACCTTTTAATCATAACTATGTGCCTCAGCCTCAGGATAAAACTGGTAAATTAGTTGAATCAGAGGTAGCATCTGAACCTGTGTCTGAATCTGTTAAGGATAAAGAAACTAAGTTGACTAATAACAATGCCAATATTAAGAAGGTCAAATTTGTGTCATCTTCTAGTGATAACTCTCTAGGAGAAGCTAAACCTGACATTAATAATCAGAAAGAAGAAAAAGTCACTGTAGTTGAGAAGCAAGAACATGACACTAGTGAGACACCTAAGTCAAAGGGCACGCATAAGAAGTCTGTTGATAAAATGTCTTGTTTTAGATGTCATGAAAAGGGACATGTTGCTTCTAGTTGTCCACATAGGAAGGTAGAATCTACACCTAAAATTGGAAAGCCGGAACAATATAAACCTTCTCCAAGTGTAGCAAGCACAAGTGGTTCTCAAAACACCGAAAAACTTGTGCAAGCCACACCAAAGACTGCTGTGAAACAAACACCTGTGTCAGGTAAACCAAATGAAGTGGTTAGGACTAATTCATCGAATAGAGTCCCTAATCAATCTAGTTCAGGACCTCAACAAAATTATAGGAGTACTACACCTAGGAGTGCTTACACTCCGGTTAGGTCACACACTCCTGTAAGACATTAGACACCAGGTAGAGCCCAGGGATATCAATCTGAAATGCACTATAATAGAAATTATTCGAGGGCTCCACAGCAAATGCCTACACAAAGGCGGAGAGTGAATATAAATCACTCTGCACCACAACAGGCTCTCAATCAAACACCTAAGTCACCTGAAAGGAGAGATAGGTATTTGAAGGGGTTCACATATGTGGATGAGAATGGTATTACCAAGTCAGTCGTGGCTTGGGTTCCCCGTAATAACTAACCTCTTTTCTTTCATGTGCAGGAGATAACTACAGGTCTAAACAACAAGTGGTTCGTCTACAGTGGTTGCTCTAGATACATGACTGGGAAAGAAGTCTTCTCACAGACTTCAAGGGAGGGAACAGAGGATTCGTATCGTTCGCTGGTAACAAAGGAGGAAATATCACTGGTACTGGAGTGGTCACTAATGGGACTATCCAGCTTGATCAAGTTTACCATGTTGATAAACTTGATCACAATCTCATTAGTGTATCTCAAATCTGTGATAAGAAGAACTTAGTGATTTTCACTGATACTGAGGCGTTAGTGCTAAAACCGGGATTTAAAGTACCTGAAGAGTGGATACTGATGAGGGCCCCAAGGAAGAATGATTTTTACATGCTAGACATGAATAAATCGGATTCTTCGATGGGACCAATATGTCTTTTATCTAAAGCTTCAGAGACCGAATCAGTTCTATGGCACAGACGCATGGCACACTTGCACCTGAGAAAAATGAATTACATCACAAAAAATGTACTGGTGCAAGGTGTCTCGATGAAGAGTTTTCAGTTTGAAGACAAGTGTGTACCGTGCAAGAAAGGAAAACAACACAAGAAGGCACACAAGTCCAAGACTCAGAACTCTATAGCTGCCACTTTCGATTTGTTGCATATGGATCTGTTCGGACCAATCAACAAAAGGAGTATAGGTGGTAGTTGGTACTGTTTAGCTATCACTGATGATTACTCACGATTTTCATGGGTTTTTCTATTTAGGTACGAAGGACGAGACAGCTGCGAAATTGATTGGGTTCTTAGACCAAGTTGAAAACTCCTATGGGATGAGGGTAAAACGTATCAGGAGTGATAATGGAACAAAATTCAAAAACACAGTAATTGGTGTATATTGCCTATCAAAAGGCACAGTGCATCAATTTAGTGCACCATATGAGCCACAACAAAATGCGGTGGCAGAACGGAAAAATAGGACTTTGATTGAGGCAGCAAGGACCATGCTCTCGGATTCAAAGCTTCCTACCATGTTTTGGGGGGAGGCAGTGAATACCGCTTGTCAAGTTTTAAATCGGGTCCTTACTGTCAAATCATTGAACAAAACCTGTTATCAAGTTTTGAAATAAAGGCCACCAAATTTAACTGGCTTCGAACCGTTTGGGGTACCGTGTACGTTAATGAAAACAAAACATCAACCTAAGTTTGGTGAAAAGGGTGACGAAGGTTATTTCCTAGGTTATGTGCCTAACTCACCAAATAAAAGGGTTTTTAACAAATCAAATGGTACGATAGAGATTGTGTATAACATTGATGTAACAAGTTATACACATGAACCCCAAACTGGTCCGGAATGGATTTTTGATTATGACAAACTGTTTGAATCATTTAACATTCCTTTGGATGGAAATGCAGGTACAATCGAACATGACTTATCGTCCTTAAATCTGAATGACGACGGTCAAGGTTTTCCACATACAAGCTTTCCATCAACTTCTGAGCCTACAACGACAGAAGATAAATCTCCAGCAAAGAATGATTCCGAGTTACCTACAAACGAGAATCAGGCTACAAATTCTAACTCCGAAGACTGTGGTCATGAGGAAGAGAATGTAGCGTCTGAAGTCATTCCCCCGTTAGGTGAAATAGGATCAAACTTAGGAGATAATCTTAGGGTCGATGAGATAGAAACATCCAGGATTAATAAGGATCATCCGGTTGAGAGCATCATAGGAAATCTGAATGTTGGTGTGAGGACTATGAGAAGTTTGAATAAAAACACAGTGCTGTTGTCGATGATCAATGACTCCGAGGCTTTTCATACTTGCCTGTATTCATGTTTCATCTCGCAAGTAGAGCCGAAGAATGTGCAAATGGCACTGAAAGACAATTCTTGGGTTGAAGCGATGCAAGAAGAACTGTCACAATTCAGAAAACTTGAAGTGTGGGAGTTAGTTCTGTTACCTCGAGGAGAAGTTGCAATAGGAACCAAGTGGGTGTTTAAGTGCAAGAGAGATGATCGGGGTATTGTAACTCGCAACAAGGAAAGGCTTGTAGTAAAGGGTTTCAACCAAGATGAAGGAATCAATTACAATGAGGTATTTGCGCCAGTAGCAAGGCTTGAGGCAATCCGTTTGTTTCTAGCCTTTGCATCCTTCAAAGCATTTTAAAGTCTATCAGTTGGATGTAAAAAGTGCATTCATGTATGGCAAAGTGAAGGAACTGGTGTACGTTGAACAAACGCCCGGGTTTACAGATCCAAAGTATCCAGACAGAGTGTATCGTCTTGATAAGGCTCTGTATGGACTACATCAAGCACCAAGGGCGTGGTATGAGACACTATCTACTCATATTTTGGACAACGGGTTTGAAAGAGGGAGAATTGATAGTACACTGTTTGTGAAGAGGAAGGGTGAACATTTTATCTTGGTACAAGTGTACGTTGATGACATCATTTTCGGGTTATCAGACGAGCAAATGTGCAATGATTTCGAGAAGGTGATGAAGTCTAAGTTTGAGATGAGTGTTATGGGAGAGTTGAACTTCTTTCTGGGTTTGCAAGTTGAACAGAGGAAGGAGGGCATGTTTAATTATCAGACGAAGTATGTCTACGATATTCTAGAGTGCTTCGGGATGGAGGGGACAAAGCTAACTGCTTGCTTTTGCAAGCCGATCCAAGTGAATCACAATCTCGGACCGGGTACAGAAAGTGATATTGATGTGGATCCGACTTTATATCGGTCCATGATCGGGTCACTTATGTATTTAACTGCATCTAGACCTGACATAATGTTTGTTGTATGTATTTGTGCTAGGTTTCAAGCCAATCCAAAGAAATGCATATGAAAGCTGTGAAGCGGATTCTGAGATACCTCAAGTCGAAACCGAAGCTGGGACTTTGGTATCAAGCGGATGGTGATCTGGAATTCGAAGCTTTCACGTATTCAGATTATGGAGGTTGCATCTTGAATCGAAAGTCAACAACTGGAGGTTGTCAGTTCCTTGGAGGGAGACTCGTGTCCTGGCAATGCAAGAAACAGACTTCGGTAGCCGTGTCAATGTGCAAGGCCAAATATGTAGCTGCTGGTAGTTGCTGTTCACAGGTTTTGTGGATACGACAACAATTGCGGGATTACGGTTTGACTTATAGTCATACTCCTATTAGGATAGATAACCAATCTACTATTGCTATAACCAATAATCCAGTTAATCACAGTAAAACAAAGCACAAAGACATAAGACATCATTTTATACGTGATTGTGCTGAAAAGAACTTAATAAAGCTGGTAAAAGTGGCAACGGAAGATAATAATGCTGATTTATTTACTAAAGCTTTTGATAAGTCACGCTTTGAGTTGTTAGTTCAACTAAATGGTATGCGCAATCCAGAGTAACTTGACCTTAGTCTATTTTCTTTCTTTTTAATAGTAAGTTAGGAGTTAAGTAGAATTTATTTCCTTTTTTTTAGTAAGTTAGTAGATTACTTTATTAGCTTACTTATTTATGAAAATCAAAATAAAAAAGAGAGAAAACCATAAAAAGCTCAAAAAAGAGAGTATTAGAAATTTGAGTTAAGTCTTAGATACATAGGTTCAAAGTGACGAAAATTAGCACAGTCGATACAATCTCTAAGTATTAAGCTTTCACACATAATGCACCTAAAACTCTAAGTGATATACATTTTCTAGTTTGATGTGTTGGTAGGCATAATACACAAATGGAATCTCAAAAGCTAATAAAATATACAAGAAAAAGTCATATGTGTAACTAACTTTGATGTATGACCAAATGGTCTTAATTTTTATGTTAGAGACATACAGACAATGATTCTAAATGAGGTATGCAAATTTTCTGGGGGATGTATAGCCACATCAGATACATCTTAAAGAAAAGAAAAGAAAAGAAAAATTTTGATAGTAAGGAGAGAGTCAAAACAAGTCACTCTGTTGTACGTAAGTACAGACCTGTTACCTCTGGTTTGACTCGAGTTAGCAAGATAAGTCACTTTGTTGTAGGTCAGTACAAACCTGTCACCGCTGTCTTGCTAGCTTTATATAAACATTAAGACAAACTAAGACACTCTGTTGTATGTGAATACAGAACTGTGTCCGACGTTTGCCTTTTAAAGAAAATTTGCAATACCGAAGAGTTTAAATCATTGTGTGTATGCCTTGATCATAAAAGTATGTCTAAGTATGGGACACGTAAGGTAGTTTCTTGATAAATAAAAAGGCCAAGAGATATTCCAAAGTGTAACATGTTTAAAGGGAAAATAATACCGACAATCACCTAGAAATGTGTGTCACGACAAACAATCAAAGGAATCAAAAATTCCTACATGTGAAAGTGTAACACTGAAAGTGCGTATTTGACACCGCTATCTGATTGAACCTTTCTTTGACATTCTCGCCAAAAGTTTTCTGTTAGTATATGTTGTAAATTTTTAAAAGTATTTTTGAGTAGCTTAAGTTTAAAATTTTATTCATAATTTTAGTTTATTTTATTTTATTTTATTCTAAGTAGGAAAAAGGTCAAAGTTGCTAAGGATGCATTTTTAGTTGAATAAACAAACATTGAATGAAAATCTATCGCTTAGTGTGAATAATTTTTCCAAGTTTGTTCCGTTACACGAAAAAGATGAAAAAGTTGAAAAAGTTGACAAAGTTGAATTTTATTCAAATATTTTCAAAATTTTCATTGTAAAGTCGAATTTAAGACAAATTCGAATTAACATTAGAATATGTCAGGAAATTTGAAATTAAATGCAAGTACGAATATGGTTGGTATAAATAGGTCAACATTGACTCATTCATTTCATCTACCTTCGATTTTCTTGTTTCGAACTTGTTCACAGGCGATTTCGAACATATCCTTCGAATTTTTCGTTTTCGAGTTTGCTACTATTTCTCGAAGTTTTGTTCATTTGTGTTCGAATCTACCAACACATTTAGGTATAATCATCAGTATTATACAAAGTTTAGGTAGTCTAGAACTCGATTATAGCAAAAAAATCGACCATTTTTGAAGTTTTTGGGATTTAAACTTTGTGATTCAAAATCACAAGTTTTAACCGGTGAAACTTCAAATAAATCATGTATATCTTCGATTAGAACCAAATAGGACTAGTTGATACTATTTTCTAAGTCAAATGGGGTTAAAATCATGGATTTGTATTCGAAAGTGACCGACTTCGAACATGTTCATCATGTGCGAACTTGTCAGAAAATTCGAGTTTGTTAAAATATCAACAAATTCGAATTCAGTCGAATTCGAACATGTTCTTCGAATTTGTTATTAAATTCAAATGTTTGCATAATTTTAAATTCAAACTTGTAGAAATTCGAATGTGTTGGATTTTGGACTTATGTAAGTTCAAAATAAAACAAATTCGAAATTAAACAAGTTTCATTTTTATTTTTTTCTAATATGATTGTTGTGTTTATGTGCAGATATGGGTGATCGCGCGTTCTTTAATATGCACAACATGGTAATGCCCGTCCACAGAGAGCTTCCCGAAGCTCAACCATTTAGACAGATGGTGGAATTTTTGACGCATTCTAGGGTTACATACGCCTTAACCCATAACTTGCAAATAATATTACCATATGTAAGACAATTTTGGGAGCACCTTCAAGTTGACTGCTCTGTGACGCCGATAGTTTTGAGAACAAGAGTTGGAGGGCAGCCAATCGTTTTCTCCGCTGACATGCTCCGTCAGATTCTATAGCTAGGGACCGAAGAACAAGAGGCGGGGCCCATTGATTTCCCATTGAATATAAGGCAAGCGGCCTTCTTGCGTATGGGTTACGCCCTAGATATAACCAAAGCTGTGTATATGAAAAGTGGGCTAATCGGGCAATGGAGGTATTTGGCGCAGGTGTTCATGGTTTGCTTTGCACCGAAAAAGGCAGGTTTTGACTACATAGTGTCCAAAATGCAGTCCGCTATGATTGCATTGGTTTATAACAAGCGCTTCAGTTATTCAGAAATGTTCTTTGCTAAGTTTGTGCATCAGATCACTGCTCCAGTACGTGAAGGATTTCTAATGTATTCGCGCTTTGTTATGATGATTATCCGTCACCTTCTGCCAAATTTGCCTTAACTTCAAGATACTCACGTTGTGGCTATCATCGACAAGAGAATATTCGCTGACTGTCAGTCGCACAATGCACGGAGGGCTGAGCAGGTCAGGCCTCAGGTGACACCAATGTTTGGGGCAGTAATTGATCCAGATTTTGTTGCCCCAGAAGGGGAAAACTGGGCTGGTCAAGGTCCTCAACCGCAGCCACTGCAGCAACAGCCATAACAACAACAACGACCACAACCACAACCACGAAGGAGGCAGAGAGCTCCAGATTGACAAATCCAGGCATCGAGGCCATCATCAAGCAGAATTCCAGAGTCAAAGGTAGCAGGTCCATCTTCGGACACTGCGGGGCCTTCAGGCTTGGCCCCAGAAGTTGATCCAAGGGCAGAGACCCTTGAAGAGATATGGGCTCATGGAACTCAGACCCAGCAAGATATTGCAGGCGAACTGCTTAATGATATCTTGGAGCCTCCAGTTGATCTCCATGATCTTCTGAGAGATGTGGATGAATATCAGCCACCAAAAGGTGAAAATATGGACGTTGAGGTCCCGGTGGCAAGAGATACAGAAAGAGAGTCTATGCAGACTGAGGTAGAGGGTCAAGCAATGACCACCTCAGAGTCTAAGTCTGCTTCTTAGGAAGTTGAAGAAGTAGAAGTAGAAGAAGTAGAAGTAGAACGTATTGATCCGTCTGTCCGCATTGGCAGATATGGATCAAGAATAGTGGTTAGAACGAGAGAAACAGAGATAGGAAAAAGAGTTGCTCGAGATTCAGATGATGATGATTCTGATTTCGAAGAAGAAGATTCAACTCCCCTCATTCCTAGGCATAGGGCGAGGAGGCACCGTTTTATGCAGGGAGCTTCTTCCGCCACAGCTCCAGAGCCTGTAATTCCAGCTGTTCAACCACCCATCACTCCATCACCATCTACATCCATTCCATCTATATCATCCACATTCACCGACAATCAGCGGTTTGCAGAGCTGAAGGGCAAGGTGGATTTCCAATCAGTCCAAATCTTTCAGCTATCTACAGCAGTAAAAGAACTTCAAGCTCACAATGCCAGACTTGATCAGGAGAACGCTGAATTGAAAGCAATAGTTGCCGATCAAGCGTCTGAGATCAAAACAATGAAATCCCTCCTGGAGCAGTTAATGAAAAACCTTCAAGCTCAGGGGGAGAGTAGTTGCAAGGAGACTGAAGTGCTTCGAAGAGATGATGACGGCAATGATCCTGAGACTGGAAAAGAAGGTGAGCTAGCAGATCTTTTAACTGCTCAGCGAGCATCAATTCAAGGGGAGCCAAGCCAGTCAACAATGGAAGGAGTTGACGGTGAAACCTCTAAGACCGTGGAGAGCGAAATGATAGAAGCTCTGATGGATATAGAAGAAGAAGAGGTAATGTTTGATTTTGAGGATGATATCGAAGATCTAGAAGAAGGGGAGTTTGTCCCAAAAGATATAGCAGATTGGAAATCTGATGAGGAGGTCGTGGAAGATGAAGATGACAACGTAGATGAAGTAATCATTCATTCACAACCTATCACAAAACAATATGTGCACAACGATCAAAATGTAATCGACATAGACGAGATTAAGTTAGCATCTGTGGATGACTCAAAATTGGATATAGCTGATACAGAGCAGAGCAGAACAGAGTTGAAAAATCTTTGGTTTCGAAAGGAAGAGAAGAAGTCAGAGCCAAAGATGAAGAAAAGGATGAGAGTGTCACATTTTGGAGACCTCTCAGGTGGGATACTCAGCTGGTTCTTCGACAGAGAATTGTAGCTATTTATACTAAAAAGAAGAGATGGACTTCAATACTTGAGGCGAATAATGAAAGTATTTAACATACTGCCCAAGGTTGAAGTGAAAGAGTTAGCTTGGAAGGAGTTGATAAACATTGGAGATGACCCCTATGCTGAATTGATCGCTAAGATTATCAGAAGGGAAGGTAGATCTGGAAAGTTTGAAAGGCTCAATCCAAGGTCAGGCAAGAGAGTAGTAGATGAGTCGAGAATAGATCCTCATACGGGAAAACCGTGGGCTAGGATGGTGTACAAACTAGTCCGATGCTTGAAGAAAGTTCCGTTAAAGTCTATGCCACAGAATGTACTTGCAAACATGAAGTGGTGGTATGTAGACAACGAAACAGCTGAAGCCGTTATGGAGGATCAAGAAGACAAGACAATTTTGAGAGTATATGATCCGCTGCACCTGATCAACCTATCTAAGGATGACCTGCGAAAGATACATGATCAGCCAATTTTCTTTCATGAAGGCTGGAGATCTGAAGCCAGGAAGTTCCAAAAGATAGTTAGAGTTTGTATTGATCTAGGGGTGTATGCAGGTAGTAGCGTATATAGTTCTAGTACTTAGACAAAATATAAATAGTTAGAAGCTATCGTCAAGGGGGAGTCTGTTAGTGCACCCTGTGTGACGATAGCAGTCTAAGTATAGACATATTTTGTATAAGTCAATTTACATGCGATTGAATATTAACAAGTGTTTGATATATGTTTGATTATCTGTGTTTGATATTGATTGTTCATATGTTTGAACTTAGGGTAATGTGTTACAATAAGTTCAAACATAAGTTCAAAGATAAGCTCAAACATAAGTTCAAAGATAAGTTCAAACATAAGTTTGAAGGCTAAGATTCGAATTTGTTAGAGGACAAGTTCGAAAGGCCTTGGGCCAATTCGAACTTGTCCTAGACAAATTCGAACTGGATGTTATAATTAAGGGTTAATTCGATTAATTATTAGACTTTTGCAGATATTCAGAGCGATTAGCAAAAGGGCGATCTCGAACTTGCAAGTAATCAGAGAGTTTTGTTCTTGGAGAGAATCATGTGTTGGGACATTCCGTTGTTCGTCTATCTCTGTGTGTGTCTCCGTGTTTCGTGTGCGTGGTCTATCCGTCAAGCCGCTAACGAGGATTCCGCACTCGTTGGCCGGTGTCGCGTCAAGATAGGATCCGTAGCCAGGCGACCTTACACAAAGGTCTTAAAGTCCAAGCTGGTTCTGAAAATAGCACATGAGTTCAAGTTATGGGCATAGATAATGCCTGGAAACGTGAGTTTAAGAGCGAGATTTCAGAATTAGGAAAGAAAATGGATCAAGTAATGAAACGTTTTTCAAACCCTAGCGTATCAATTAATTGTGTTACATGCGGAGATCTATCACATCATTCTGACGCATGTCTTCAAGTGCAATCCATTGAGGAATTCGCTAATGAAGTTTACGGATTTAGAGGTCATCGAGAGAGGGATAATCCATTTTCGGAAACATACAATCCGGGATGGAGAAACCATCCCAACTATCGATGGAAAAATGATCAGCCTACCGATCATCAATCCAAACCAAGATATGAACCACCAAAGAGAGAATATCAATATGGTTCAACTTCAGCAGCGAAGGCTGAGCGATATTATAAGTCAAATCATCGTGATCAACCACAATTCCAAGTAGAATCAAATATGACTTCTGCGCAATTTGCAGAGTTTGCTGAATTTATGAAACAGCAATCAGCTATCAATACTAAGACCATGGAGACGTTAACTCGCCAGATGGGTCAGATAGCTGAGTCGCTTACTAGGCGTGAGGAGGGGAAGCTTCCTAGCAATACTGATCTCAATCCTTCACACGCTCATCATAATAACAAAGATAAGAAATATGAGATTAACGAAGTTAATGAAGTAGCTAAGATAACCACATTAAGGAGTGGAAGAGAGGTAGACAATAAAATAGAGATGCCTAAAGAGAAAGAGGCAGAAGAAGATACCGACACTGAAGTCGTGTATGAGGAGAAAGAGGATCCAAAGATGAAAGAGATTCCTAAGAAGGTTTCTTTAAAGAGCCAATTAATGAAGATATTCCAACGCCCAAAGTTGGGGAGGCGGATAAGAGTCGGGATACTTCAATTCCTCCTCCTTATCCCGCTGTTTTAGAAAATCCAAAATCTTCTCCATACGGCAAAAGAGGCCCACAACCAGAGGATCTTTGGGACTTATTCAATGAAGTTAAGATCAATATTCCTCTGATAAAGGCCATTCAACAGGTTCCATCTTACGCCAAATTTTTAAAAGATCTCTGTACTCAGAAAAGAAAGTATAAGGTCTCGCTCCCAAAGCATATCAATCTAACTGAACAGCTGAGTGCAGTAGTTTCTAGTTCTCTACCTCCTAAGCTGAAAGATCCTGGATCACCATTGATTCCAGTGACAATAGGCAATGTGCTGATTAAGAAGGCATTTCTTGATCTAGGAGCTAGTGTTAATATTTTACCTAGAAACCTATTTGATAAACATGATCTAGGTCAGTTACGGACAACTGATATTATCTTACAACTGGCAGATCGGTCACCCAAGTACCCAAGAGGTATTTTATCAAATGTCATAGTAAAAGTTGAAGATTTTTACTATCCAGTTGACTTCCTAGTATTGGACACCGAAGGTTCAATAAGTGATAATCAACCGGCTATTATCCTAGGCATACCTTTCTTAGCCACGATTAATGTACAAATTAATTGTATGACAGTAGCAGTGGATATTGCCTTTGGTAATAGGAAATTAAGACTGAATGTGTTTAATGCTTCAAGTGTCTCTTCTATTGATTCAGAATGTTATCTTATAGACATGGTGGACGAACTTGCGCAGCAGCATAGTTCGTTAGTCAACACTAAAGATGCTATTGAGTTATTCTTTGCTGAAAATGAGCTAGCCAAGTTAAATCATATTGAGTGCGATAAGTTAGAAGTAGTCATGAAATCCACACTAGAGTCGAAACAACCACCGTGGACCCATAGGACTGAATAATTACCTACCAATTTCCCTAAGTAAGCTAAACCTTCAATAGAGCAACCACCTGTTCTAGAATTGAAGGAGCTGCCATCTCATTTGAAATATGCTTTTATAGGTCAGAATGACACGTTGCCTGTCATTGTTTCATCAGATCTGACTGAAGAGCAAGAAAAAGCTCTACTGCAAGTGTTAGTCAAATATAAAGAAGCAATAGGGTGGACGATATCTGATTTAAAAGGAATCAATCCCACTTTGTGTATGCACCGAATCATTACTGATCCAGAAGCTAAACCAGCTCGGGATGCACAAAGGAAGTTGAATCCTAATTTGAGAGAGGTAGTTAAGAAGGAAGTATTAAAATGGTTGGACGCTGGAATTATATATCCTATATCCGATAGTGAGTGGGTAAGTCCAACTCAAACTGTGCCCAAGAAATCGGGAATTATAGTCATTAATACTGAAGAATGAGAGAAGATAACTACTCGCCCTGTAACTGGGTGGAGAGTTTATATAGATTATAGAAAACTCAATGCTGCTACTTCAAAAGATCATTTCCGCTACCATTTATAGATCAAATAGTGGAAAAATTAGCAGGACAGAAGTTTTACTGTTTCTTAGATGATTATTCTAGTTATAATCAAATCCCAATCGAGAGGATCAAGAGAAAACCACATTTACTTGTCCCTATGGCACATTTGCCTACCGAAGGATGCCGTTTGGACTATGTAATGCACCCACCACATTTCAGCGATGTATGATGGCTATCTTTTCAGATATGGTGGGTGGTTCTCTTGAAATATTTATGGACGATTTCTCCATATTTGATAAAACATTTGAAGATTGTCTGGGACATTTAGAAAAAGTCCTATGTTGGGAAATATTCTAAGTAGTTCAAACTGTTAGTTAGACTTCTCAAACTGTTAGTAGCTTTTTTGTGTAAGTACAAAGTTCATGCTGTTAGTTGAAGAAGTTCGAACTGCTAGTATAAAAGTTCAAGCTGCGAGAGTAAATTCACTCAAGCTGCTCTGTTCAAGCTGCTAAGTGATTCAAGCTGCTCAACAGTTTCATAAACAGAAAGTGCTGATATTCAGGAAAAGATATTTACACGAAGATTCCAGCATATCTACTATCAAAGAAGTCAGAGTCCTTCAAGGAAACAAATCAGAAAGCATTATAAATACATAGAATAGGTTTTTCTATTGTATCAAGTTTCTGCACATTCAAGTTTGTAATTGCTTTTTGTTTAAGTTTTCATAAGCCTCTAAGGTTGTAAAACCCTAAGAACAATTTGTGTTCTTCGTCTAATCAAACAGATTAGAGGTGATTGTAATCATTCAGTTCAGCAATACAAGCAATTTTGTTTATTCATTTATATTTATTTGTTATGGATTCTGAAAGCTTTTATTAAAATAATTAAGTGTTATTCCGCAAACTTCTTAATTAGACTTTGATTTAATACAAGATTATTGGTTTACACTCTGATCAATTCAAATCAGTTAATCTTAGGTAGTTAAATTTAGATCCTGACAAGTGGTATCAGAGCTAGGTTGTTCTTTGTTTTTTAAAGTCGAAAGCTTTCTTTTAACAATTTTAATTTTCTGCAATGGAACTTGATAATAGCAGTAGTGGATCTGGGCAAGGACTCAAAGTGCCTATGCTCAAGCCCACTGAGTTTGAGATGTGGAAACTCAGGATTCAACAGCATATTCAATTCATTGATTATGCCATATAGGAAGCTGTTGAATTTCCTCCTGCAGCTGATCCTGAACTTGATGCTGAGGGCAAACCCATCAAAACTCCTCCAAAAACTGAACTTGAAAGAAATGCTAGAATGAATGAAGTGAAAGCTCTTACACTTCTACAAGTAGCCATTCCTAATGCTTATCAACATCAGTTTAAAAAGTTTTATACTGCTCATTCTCTTTGGATTGCTTTAGAGAAAAGATTTGCTGGGAATGCTAGTACCAAGAGAAATCAAAAGGATCTTTTGAAACAGCAGTATGAGAACTTTTCTGGTGGCAAGAATGAAAACCTTACTCAAATCTTTGACGGGTTCAACAAACTGATAAGTGAATTGGAGAGTGCAAAAGTCAGCCTGGATCAAGATGAAGTCAACAGAAAATTCCTTAGATCTCTTGGTGAAGAGTGGACAGTTTATGCTGCTCAATGGAGAATAAAAGACACTCTTGATGAAATAGAGCTGGATGATCTGTACAACAGTCTGAGAGTATTTGAAACTGAGATTGACAATAAAAAGATATCTTTATCTTATAATCACAACACTGCTCTACTGTCATCTGATGGACTGTTTACTCTAAATGCTGAAGATCTAGAACAGATTCATCCAGATGACCTAGAAGAGATGGATCTGAAATGGCAACATGCAATGCTGACCATGAGGGCCAAAAGGTTTCTGAAAAGAAATGGCTGATCCAACTTTCAAGCCAGAGCAGAAGGCAAACCAGCTTTTGATAAGTCAAAAGTTGAGTGTTTTAAATGTCACAAGCCTGGCCACTTTGCCAGAGAATGTAGATCTCAAGGTCAACAGCCATCAAGACCTCAGCAGACTAATCAGGCTTCATCATCACAAGCACTTGTCTCTCAAGAAGACAATGTGTTTGACTGGAGTGATCAGACAGAGGAAGAGTTTCAAAATCAAGCTCTAATGGCAGAAACATCAAATGTCACCTCCACTGAACTACCATCTGAGGTAAATTCTAAACTCTGCTCTCAAACATGTAAAAATATGGTTAAAAAGTACAGAGATCACAATGAGAGCATGTGTAAAACTCTAGCTAAGATGGAAGAAAGGAGATATGAATACATGCAAGTCATAGAAGATCTTGAAAAACAGATCAATGACTATAAGGATAATGAGATTCAAATGGGACATGATAGAATATATCATGAGTGGGAGAAAAAGGAGCTGAATAAGAAAATAGAATCCCTAAATAAAAAATTAGAAGAGACTGAACAAAAGGTGTTAGAGGCTAATAAGAAACTAGAATCTGTCAAGATAGATCTAGGAAACTTCAAATTGGCAAATCAAAAGCTGGAACACCTAATGGAAGTCCAATTTAAAGATAGGGTAAAATCTCAGCTCAATCCCAAAGAAGGTATAGGCTACAGAGCTACTACACCCCTTTACAACAACAAATACATTCATCTAATGAGTGAGGTTACTGATAGGCTTGTTAATGAACCATTAGATGAGTGTATGATCACTGTAGATCCTATCCTTGATAACAGTCCTGAATCTAAAGAAGATCCGATTCAAAATAGAGACTGTGAGTGCACAGCAGTTGAGAAAGAACACAAAACAATGAGTGCACCTATAGAAATCCAAATCCCCAATAAGAAAGGAAAGGAGAAGATGAGTGTATGCAATGCTGCTCCACAGGTTTCTGTACCTTCTAACTGTAACACTGCATCTTCTTCAAAGAATAATAAACAGGGTAAAAATGTTCCAGTCTGCACATGCCAAAAGCATGGTGTCCAAAAGTTTCCCAAAAAACAGCAGGTAAGGGGAAATCAAAGGAACAAGAACCAGATATTGTCCAATAAAACTGGTTCTCCAATCTAAACAGTCAAAAAATGCTTCCATTGTGGCAGGAAAAATCACTTGGCCAGGGATTGTTTTTATAAACCATCTGTTGCAAAACAGACTGTGATTCATAAAAAGACAAATTCTAAAAATTCAAAAAATTCAAAGGCCAAACTTCCTACTGCATCAGTTCCAAAGAAAACAGTTGATCACAGGTTCTCAAAAGTAAATAAGAAACAGTCCACATGTAACATCCTCAAATTTAGTATAATAATTAAACTCATAATTAGCCATTTCTCCAATAATTTGGTGAATTAATTATGTTAACCGATACATAGGAATTGATTTTTTATAAACATTTAAAGAGGAAATGTATATTAATATCAAATTACGAAGCTATAAATGAATAAACTGGGCTTACGTATATATTCCGGCTAGTTTAACTCGTACTCTATTACGTGCCTTCAAAAAAAAATTTAAGGTACTAATTATAATCAATTAAAGTGTCAAACGAATTATATTTAGTTGCTTAATTATGAATTGAATTAAAATCTTAGCCACATGCTTTACCCACTTGTACTATATGCCTCGTGCCTTGTAAATTGGCAATTTATAGGATTATGTACGAGTCCCTAAAGCTTATGGTACAAGTCAATTATGCATAGGGGAGATTGATTATGCAAGGAATAAGAAAGATGGTATTGGATGGGAAGGTTGCAAGGTCTAGAAGGGGGTGATGTACAAAATTTAGACCAATTGAGGGTTTTTAACTCCCCCAATCGGTGCTTCTCTCCCTCATTTCACTCTCTCCTTACTTCTAAAATCTGCACACACTCACTTTGGAGAGGTTTCCCTAGGGCTACTAAATTGGCTGGAGAAATTGAAGCTTGTGGTATGACCATGTTCATAAAGCTCAAGGTATGAATCTTCTCCTCAAGGTGTGCTCTCCTTCTTCCCCTTCTCCCTAGATTAGAAACAATTATAGAAAAGGATGGTGTGTTGAAAGTTGATGAGTTAAATATCCTTGATGGTCAATAGACAAATCAATGGTATGATTTCTAGAGTTTTAAACTCCATGGGAGCATGAATTTGAAAAGAAATGAAGTTTAGTATGAATATTGAATTGAGTAGGGATTTGGAATGATTTAATCATGTGTTTATGTTAAAATGAGTTGGTATATGTTTATATGTATCATGTATATCTTATAGAGGGGTCTTGAGATGTTTTTGAATGATTAAAATTGAGTTTAGAACCAGGGCCGGCCCTGGCTAGGGGCGAGCTGGGCCTCGGCCCAGGGCAGCACAAGCAAAGGGGCAGAAATTTTTTAGCCCAAATTAAGTTAGAGTAGGTTCAATATTTTAGCCCAAGTTTTAGTCCAATAAAAAGTAAGTTGTCCACTTCTTGTAACCCATTTCAATTTCTTTGACTCCTAGTCTCCTGCGTGCGTCAGCGTGATAACTGCGTCTCCCCAAAGCGTTGCTGCGGCCGGAAGATGGAGAGGCAAGCTTAATCCGAGGAGTCAAGGGAGAGGAAGGGTCGCACAACAACAGTAGAAGATGGATGGACAAGCAGCGATGGCCACTCACAAGTCACGAACCCTCTTTCTCAATTTCTCATCCACCATCGATCTGCCTCAAAGTCTCAAGCGGTTATCGCCCTATCGCCATCGGTTCCCCACTTCCCCCCATCTGCCGAGCGCCGACTGCGCTACTGCTTCTTCCTGCCTGACTGCCTCATTCGGTTATCGCTTTCTTTAGCTAAATTCTTTCTTCGGTTTGGCGGTTCTCCCCATTTGCGGTCCGCCTCAATCTCTTCCGGTTCGTATTCTTTAGCCGACGCAGACCTCTTTATTCATTTTATGTTTAAGATTTGAATGGAAATTCAGTGTTTTTGTTTCTGATTTTATGTTTTTGATGATTCTGTAATTCTGTGAATTTATATGTTTATGTGTGTGGTGTGTGAGAAAGACCATAAAGTTATATACTAATATGTGTGTGGTGTGTGAGAAAGAAAGAAAGAAAGAGGAAAAAGGCAAGTAGGCAACCCATGTTGAAATTGATTTTTATGAGAGAAAAAAGTAAAATTATGGAGTATTTGGGAACTAGAAATTCCTGTGAAACGAGTGATTGAAAGTTTTCATTTTGGTACAAGCCAACACTCAGTGGTAGCAGTATGGGGAAGAAAGGGATTCTGCTTTTACAGATTTTTGTGTTGGAAACGTAAATTAAGAAATTATACATGGCTTGTGAATTCTTATATATTTCTGTCATCTGTATACAATTGTTTTCTGTCTTTCCATTTTTGGACAGCTAGGGTAAATTTATACCACGGTCACAGCCTTCGGACCCAGCTTGACTAGGTTCCAAACCCCGTAAAAAATACTATGTTGTATCTTAACGTCTTTAGGGCATTATGTTTTTATCTCGCCCAGGGCATTAAATTGTTCAGGACCGGCCCTGTTTAGAACGGAAGAACCACGAGCAGGACGTCAAGAAATTGAGTTCTGGACTGCAGAGCAAGGGAACTCGCCGAGTTCCCCTATGAACTCGCCGAGTTTACCATCAGATGGGCCAATTTTCAGAAGATAAATGTTGTAGCCCTGTGTGTCCTCTCTGGGCTCTTGAATCATCTAAATCCGAGTTCGTATGAAAAAGTTATGGTAAAAATACGAAACTAGTGCGAATAGAGCCTTGTTCACCCAAAACACTTGTTTTAAGTCCCATAATGATACTATAACATTATGGCAGCATTCTATAACTATATAACACATACCTTATCATCAAATAACGCCTAAAATTCTATAAAACTCAATAAGAGGCGTCTCGGTGTCGATAATTCGGAATCTTGAACCGAAAACACACTACAACAAAATGAACCTAAAGCAACATGGGAAAAATGTTGTGTTAGGCCTTAAAACTGTTGCTATAGGCCTAATGCGACACTTTATGTAGTGCCACCTTAGCCAACGTCGCCTTAGGTCAAAAGCGACACTTTCACTGGATAATGCAACACTTTTCAAAAGTGTTGCCATCATTTTATAAATGCAACACTTTTTGAATGCAACACTTTTTGTATTCTAAAGCAACACTTTTTAATGTGTTGCCATTATTTTATAAATACAACACTTTTTAAATGCAACACTTTTTATACTCTAAAGCAACACTTTTAATTTATTGTTACCACTTATAGCAACACTTTACTTATCAAATGCAACACTTATCAAATGTTGTCATTATGTAAATGCAACACTATTATCAATCTATTGCAACACTTTTCTTATTCTTTTTTATTTAATACAAATACAATAAATTACTATATTGATTTGTAAAATAATACCAAATTCAATAATATGAATTAACAATAAAAATAATATCATATTATTCAAATTGTATTCCAACAATACTAAGGTCTAACAAAAAATAACCATAATGAAATGTACAAGCAACAGAAAAAAAGTCGATTACAATCCCAAAACGTATATTCTTGATATCCTAGACTTGAAATTTCTTTCATATGAAGTCTTTGCTTCATTCCATCATCTTTGCAAGCTCTACACATGACTTTGCATATTCCAAAAGAACGTAGTCTGAAACATACAAAACCAACACACAATATTGTTAGTGTGTTTGGTAATTTAAATGATTGAAAAAAAAATTATAAAGCAGGAAATGTCTGAAAGATGCACTTCAAAGGTAAAATAATTCAACAAATAAAGTAAAATGTTCTCATACCTTCTAATACACGTGTACAAAATTCATCCTAAATATTGCTGAATTCCAAAACGTAGCTCTTCTACAAGCCTTTCCAATTGAGCAAACTTGACCAAATTAAAATTCTCAAAACTCTTTTCCTGCGGAGAGAAGATCGTCTTGCTTTAAACCCCGTTTTAAACAATAAATGGTAGCAGGGTTAGAACTCTGAAGGGAAGCAAAAAATTTACAAATTTATTGTAACTTGTATTGGGACATTCTTTGATTTATAATTTTATAGTATAAATTCTAAAAGTCCCCGATAACTACATAGAGTGGAGGAAGGTTACTACTTACTAGCCCTTTCCCTGCTGTCACCAGCTAAAAACACAAGCTCATGAAGAACTTGCCTGTTGCCACTTGCTAGTAACAAGTTTTGGTGATAATAAGGTTACTACCGTTACTTCATATTTACTTCCGGCCTCACGAAACATTCTCACTTGGGCATCTATGATGATATAAATTGAGCATGACATAAGAGAATGTTGGCTTGGTCAAATGGTTTATTTATCATCGTCTATTCTAATAAAAAAAAGTCCGATGTGACTTGCACATCATATGGTCTTTCATGATCTTATTTATAAGTTATCTGACTAACCATTCCCCTCGATTTATTAACCTTTTTTTACCCAAGCAGGTATATGTTACAATAAGTAACATATAAGCCCACTGCAAGTCCAGATTGTTTACTTATGTAACAAATAATTTTGAACCAGTAATTATACATACATCGCTTAACTGAGCAAGGCAAACCCCTTTTAGTAATTTTCACAGCAAGAGCTCATTGTAGAGCCTAAATAAGAAAATGTTTCTGTCATGACAGTGTCCCAATTATTGGTGACGTTGTTAGAAATCTACAGTTAAACGTAGAAAAGAAGAAAAAATGTAATATTATCTTTATTAAGCTATCTCTTCTCTAAAAATCTTCTTTTACTTAGCTTCTCTCAATTCCAATTTCGAATAATTTGTAAGGTCTACCACTGACAGATCTATCTAGACGCGGACCCGTTAACGAGTGCGGAATCCTCGTTGACGGTCAGACGGACAACTCTCAACCAACGGAAACACGGAGACTATTAGACGCTGAACGAACGACACACGAATGATCCTACGTACTAATTCTCTCCGAAACGGGACTCACCTAGCTGATAAACTCGAGATCGCCTATTGCTTAATTCCTCACGAATTCTGCCAAAGGTCAGCTAATGATTCGAGTCTATCCCTAATTATAGACCTTGATTCGAGTCTGTTGTGGGCCAACCTCGAATCTGGCCTAAGGCCCTATTCGAATCTGTCCATCTGACAGATTCGAATCTAACCTATATTCGAATCTATGGATACATTCGAATCTATCACAGATTCGAATGCCTTCCTTAACCTATTCGAATCTAGTCAATACACTTAAACACTTAAGTGATGAAACTTATAATATTACCTTATGATTGATTTTATCTTTGAGTTTTATGTTTGAACTTCTTGTAATACGTTACATCAAGTTCAAACATACAAACACTGATAAACATCAATCATATATAATATATATATACCAAACATATGCAAAATCACAATGTAAGACAACTTAGACTGCTATCGTCACACGGGATGTACCAACAGACTCCCCCTTGACGATAGCTTCTAATAATTCACACATTTGATTTAAGAACATGGTTTATTATTGATTCAAAATACTACCAGCATACAGACCTTTTTCTACACATACCTTGACTACATTTTCATATTTACTCGCTTCAGCATCCATATGTGCGTCACTGGAAATCTTACAGTTATACAAGATCTGCAAGTCTTCTTTAGATAAGTTCACCAGGTGAAGCGGGTCATAGACTCTAAGAATAACCTTTTCTTCTAAGTCTTCCATAACCGCTTCCCCAGTTTCTGTGTCAGCATACCACCACTTCAGATTCTTCAGAATGTTTTGTGGCATTGGCTTGAGAGGTACCTTCCTAAGACACCTGGCTGGCTTATAATGAATCTTCATCCATGGTCTACCAGTTAGAGGGTCGATACGTGATGGATCCTCAACTCTTTTCCCAACTCTTGGACTCAGGCGCTCAAATTTCCTCGATCTTCCCTCCTTTCTTATTATTCTTGCGATAACGTCCGCATAGGGATCATTGCCAATATTGATCAGATCTTTCCATGCTAAATCTGCAATTTCAATCTTTGGCAAGGAGTTGAACGCCTTTAAGGTTCGCCTCATGTACTGAAGCCCGTCTTTTCTCTTTATTATGAATAGCTGCAGTTCTCTGTCAAAGAACCAGCTTAAAATTCGCTCAGACAGCTTCCCCGTACCTGGCACTCTCATTGTCCTTTTAATTGCAGCTTCCTTCTCTTCAGCCCTGAACCATAGCTTTCGTTTTTCTTCATTGGTTAGCTCTCTTGCAGGTTCCTCTGTCGATGGCTGAGGATTTAAAGCAACATTCACTATATCTGCATCGACAATGTTATGTCCATCAATCATATAAGTATCTGTGATAGGATTCTGCTGCACAATTATCTCGTCAGCTTCATCATCCTCATCAGCAAGAACTTCATCATCTGATCGCCAGTCGACTATCTCCTGTGGCGCAATCTCCCCTTCTTCAAGCTCTTCATCTTCGTTATCAAAGCCTACATCCAGTGGATCATCATCAAGATCCATGAGCGCGTCAATCATCTCACTGATTTCAAAGTCTGTAGGCTCCTTAGACGAACTAGCTTCACCCCTGTGTCCTTCGCCTTGACTAGGCTCCCCCTGAATTTGAGTAACTTGAGCTGCAGGGAAATCTACAGACTCAATCTCTTTATTTGCACTGGGATCATTGCCTTCATCATCATCATCTTCTCGCTGAACTTCCTGATCTTTACAACTTGTCTCCCCCTGAGTTTGTAGATTTTTCATAAGCTGCTCTAGGAGGGACCGCATTGCTCGGATCTCAGACGATTGGTCAGTGACAAAAGATTTAAGCTCAGTGTTTTCATCTCTTACACCTTCAATAATCATTCTCAACTCAGCATTCTCCTTATCCAGATTAGCGTTATGTGCTTGGAGTTCACCAACTGCTTTAGTGAGAGTCATAATTTGAACGTGCTGAAAATCCACTCGACTCTTCAGCTGCAGTAATCTTTGATTTTCATTGTATGCTTCTGGCATAGATGGAATGGACTGAAGGGGAGAAGGATTGAATGGTGGCGGAATATAGGGTTCGTGTTGCTGAGGTGGCGGTGATGGTGAATCTGTGGTTGGTGCTTGGGTTTGGGCTTGAGAGGTTTCTGGTTGTGCTTCCGAGATTGAAGACGACCCTTGCATAAATCTATGACGTTTTGCGCGTGGCCTCGTCACTAACGTAGCAATCTCTTCTTCTTCATAATCGGACTCCTCCAATTCCCTGGTCTCTCTCCTCCTCGAACCACCTTGATTGACAATCAATCTAGAACCATAAGTCTCAAAACGACTTCCAGTTTCGGTAGTTACCACCTCATGAACTTCATCTGATTCGGTTTCAGATTCCGAAGATGTCAATCCTGCCTCAGCCCCCTCTGGCTCATATTCGTCAACATCACGAAATAGATCATCATTATCTCCTGGCGGACTCAGCAGCTCATCCACCAATGCTGCTGCAACATCTTCATTTGCATGTGGACCCGAAGCCCATATTTCCTCCAATGTTTGGGCTATTTGTTCGGTTTCTGGATTGGCACTTGAAGGCCCAGCTTCCTGTACCTCTGGCTCCGGCTGACTCGTAGAAGGCCTAGACGCCTGAGACTGAGTTGTAATATCTCTTTGTCTTCGCCTTGGATCACGTGGACGAGCACGAGTCTGATGCGGTTGCTGATGCGGTTGCTGTTGCTGTTGCTGTTGCTGTTGCTGTTGCACTTCTATTTCACATGCCCAGTTGGCATTATCAGGTGCCACAAAGTTCCTGTCTAAGATAGCTCCAAACAACGGACGAGCAGTAGGAACAGCCAATCTTCCTCGGTGTGAGGAACAATCAGCAAATATGCGTTTTTCCATTACATTTACGCTCAAAGAATCATTCGATGGCGGCAGACTTGGCAAAAAGTGACGTATCAACATCATCACGAACCTCGGATACAACAGGAACCTTTCTCTCTCAGGAGCTGTAATTTGATGAATAAATTCTGAGAAAATCAGCTGCGAGAAACTAAACTTCTTATTGTACACCATCGCGATCATTGCTGATTGGATTTTTGATACAATGTAATCAAATCCAGCTTTCTTCGGTGCAAAACAGATCATGAAGACATGCACTAAGAATCGCCATTGCCCGATCAGGCCACTCTTCATATAAGACGACTTTGTTACATCTAGACTGTAACCCATTCGTTGAAAAGCCGCTTGCCTAATACTTAGTGGAAAGTCAATAGGCCCAGACTCCTCTTCCTCAGATCCTAGCTGCAACACTTGACGCAGCATATCAGCAGAGAATACCAACGGTTGCTCTGCGATCCTCGTTCTCAGCACTGTCGGGGTGACAGAGCAGTCAACTTGTAAGTGATCATAGAACTGCCTCACATATGAGATTACAATCGGAATGTTCTGAAACAAAGCGTAGCTTATTCTGGATTCAGCTAAGAAGTCCAACACTTCACGATAACCCTGCGCCTCAGGGATATGATTATCTGGATTAAGAACCATATTGTGCTTAGGGACGAAAGCACGAAGCGCCATATCTGCACAATACATAAAATTGTTAGATTATTATTAAAAATCAATAAACTTGTTTAAATTCAAATTTGTTTTATCTTGTATTTGATTAAATACAAAATCTAACACAATTAAATTTTCACAAGTTTAATAAAATTTAAATTCAACAAAATAAATGAAGTACAGAATCGAGAGTAACAGATTCGAAGTGCCCATATTCGAATGTAATGGACAGATTCGAATATACCCTATTCGAGTCTGATGGACAGATTCGAATATCTGGTCATCTCGAATCTATTGATAGATTCGAGAAACCCATGATCAGATTCGAAACCATTATCAGATTCGAAGGCCGACACCCCTTTTTCAACAAAAATCCAAGATTTTAACCATTTTGAACGTAGCAAATCACATACATTAGTTCAACTAGGTTCTAATCATAGATTTATGCTTTTAATTTGATCTTTTATTAGTCCAAACTTGGTAATTTTGCAAAAACCCTATTTTGACCTATAAAACATCAAAATGTGATGTTTAACCCCAAATTTGTGTATTAAACCACCAAAATCTTGTACAATCATGTTGCTTATACCTAGATTTGAAGTTAGAATCGAACACAAAAGCTTTAGAATCGACGAGATGTCGTTTAGTGGAAATACGATAGACTCGAGATTAGATTCGAGATCGCCAGAACAGATTCGAGATATCAGATTCGAGAACAGTGAGAAGTAAATGCTTTCACTGTGGACCTTTATATACTAACTACCTTCGAGTCTATGCAATTTCGAGTCTACTGACAGATTCGAAGTATCTCACATTCGAGTCTGTCTTAGATTCGAAATTTCCAACACTTAGAAAAATTTCGGAAATTTTGAAATAATTTCAACTTTTTCCAACTATTTTCTACTGTGTAGTGTAACCAGATAAACTATGCCAAATCTTTTACCCTAAGCTCAGATATTTCACGCATTGTATATTTTATTCAACTTTGAATGCACCCTCAGTAACTTTTGACCTTTTACCTAAGTAAAAATTAAACTAAACTAAAATTAAAATAAAATAAAATAAGCTAAGGTAAAAATAAAATAAAAGTAAATTAAAATTTTGACTAAAAAATTTAATCTAGACTTAAGTTATAAAAATAAATTTACAATCTACGCTAAATACCAAACAACATATTTTTGGTGAGAATAGTCTAAGAAAGATTCAATCAGATAGCGATGTCCGATACTAACTTTCAGTACTTTAGCTTTCACACTTAGGAATTTTTGATTCCTTTGATTGTTTGTCGTGACATACCCATTTAGCCGATTGTTGGTATTTAACCCTGTTAAACATTCTACATTTCGGAATATCCCTTGGCCTTTTTATTTATCAGGAAATTATCTTACGTGACTCAGACATAGACATACTTTTATGATCAAGGCACACAGACAAAATTCTAACTTGTTGGTATTTGCAAACTTTCTTTAAAAGACAAACATCGGACACAGGTCTGTATTCTCATACAACAAAGTGTCTTAGTTCGACTTAAGGTTTAACTTTAAAGTTAGCAGATAGCGGTGACAGGTCTGTACTGACGTACAACAAAGCGACATGTCTGCTAACCCGAATCTAAACAGAGACAACAGGTCTGTACTTACGTACAACAGAGTTGCATGTTTTCGACTCTCAGTTTTTCATGATATTTCTATGCTTTCCATTTTCAGACGTATATTGATGTTGCTATACATCCCCAGAAAGTTTGCATACCTCATTTAGACTCAATGTTTGTATGTCTTGTACATAAAAATTAAGACCGATTGGTCATACATCTAAGCTAGTGACACGTTTGACTTTTTCTAGAATATTTTATTAGCCTTTAGATACCCTATATGTATTATGCCTACCAACACATCAAACTAAATAAAGTATAACACTTAGTATTTAGTTGCATTATGTGTGAAAGCCTAAACACTTAGAATCTGTAACGACGGTGCTAATTTTCGTCACTTTGAACCTATGTATCTAAGACTTAACTCCTTTTCTGATATTCTCTTTTTTTTGTATTTTTGTAATTTTCTCTCTTTTTTCTTTTGTTTTTCATAGCAAAACGCATTAAACTAAGCTAATCTACTAACTTACTAAAAATAGAAACTTACTAAAAATAGAAACTTTCCTAAATTAGAAACTTTCCTAAATTAGCAGACTACTGAAAAAGAAAGAAATATAACAACTATAAAAGGAAATAAAATACTACTAAGGTCAATTTACTCTGGGTTGCGCATTCCATTAAGTTGAATTAAATACTCAAAACGTGACTTATCAAACGCTTTGGTAAATAAATCAGCATTATTATCTTTAGTTGCCACCTTTACCAGTTTGATCAAGTTCTTTTCAGCACAATCACGAATAAAATGATGTCTTATGTCTATGTGCTTTGTTTTACTGTGTTTAACTGGATTATTTGTTATCGCAATAGTAGATTGATTGTCTATCCTAATTGGAGTTTGAGTATAAGCCAAACCGTAATCCCGCAATTGTTGTTGTATCCACAAAACCTGTGAACAGCAACTACCAGCAGCAACATACTCGGCCTCGCACGTTGACACGGCTACCGAAGTTTGTTTCTTGCATTGCCAGGATACCAGTCTCCCTCCGAGGAACTGACAACCTCCAGTCGTTGATTTGCGCGTCAAGCTGCATCCTCCGTAGTCTGAATCTGTGAACGCTTCCAACTCTAGATCTCCCTCCGCGTGATACCAAAGTCCCAGCTTCGGTTTCGACTTGAGGTATCGTAGAATCCGCTTCACAGCTTTCATATGCATCTCCTTCGGATTCGCTTGAAACCTTGCACAAATACAAACAGCAAACATAATGTCAGGTCTTGAAGCAGTTAAATACATAAGTGACCCAATCATGGCCCGATATAAAGTCGGATCCACATCGGTATCACTTTCAGTACCCGGCCCGAGATTGTGATTCACTTGAATCGGCGTGCTAAAATGGGCAGTCAACTTTGTTCCTTCCATCCCAAACCGTTCCAATATGTCATAGACATACTTGGTCTGATGGATAAACATGCCTTCCTTCTTCTGGTCAACTTGTAACCCCAAAAAGAAATTCAACTCCCCCATAGCACTCATCTCGAACTTTGACTTCATCACCTTCTCAAAATCTTTGCACATCTATTCGTCTGATGATCCAAAGATGATATCATCGACGTACACTTGCACCAAGATAAAGTGATCTCCTTTTCTCTTCACAAAAAGAGTACTATCTATCCTACCCCTCTCAAAGCCGTTTTCTAAGAGATGGTTCGATAGAGTCTCATACCATGCCCTAGGTGCCTGATGTAATCCATAAAGAGCCTTATCTAAACGATATACTCTATCAGGATATTTAGGATCTGTAAACCCGGGTGGTTGTTCTACATATACTAACTCCTTCACTTTCCCATACAGGAAAGCACTCTTAACGTCCAGTTGATATACTTTAAATCCTTTGAAGGAGGCAAAAGCTAAAAACAACCTAATTGCTTCTAACCTTGCTACTGGTGCAAACACTTAGTTGTAATCGATTCCCTCCTCTTGGTTGAAACCCTTTACAACTAATCTCGCTTTGTTGCGCGTGACTATACCCCGATCGTCTCTCTTGCACTTAAAAACCCATTTGGTTCCTATTGCAATCTCCCCTCGAGGTAACGGAACTAACTCCCACACTTCTAGTTTCCTAAATTGTGACAGTTCTTCCTGCATCGCTTCAACCCAGGAGTTGTCCTTAAGTGCCATTTGCACATTTTTGGGCTCTACTTGCGATATGAAACACGAATATAGACATGTATGATATGCCTCGGAGTCGTTTATCATCGACAACAACACAGTGTTGTTATTTACACTACTCCGAGTCCTCACACCCTCGTTAGGATTTCCTATGATGCTATCTATAGGATGATTCTTGTTAATCCTAGAGGTCTCTATTTCGTCTACCCTTAGATTATCTCCTAAGTTGGATCCTATTTCACCTAAAGGGGGAACAGGCTCAGCTTCCATATTTTCTTCCTCACGGACGTTTTCCTCAGAGGCAGAACTTGATGCTTGAGTCTGATTCTCAGTGTTAGGTTCTTCTGGATTAGCAACTTCTGGAGACCCATCTACAGTCGCAGTAGGCTCGGACGTAGATTCGAACGTGGTCCTTGGAAAAATATGGCCATCGTCATTTAGGTGCAACGTCGCCATGTCTTTATCGATTGTACCTGCAGTATCATCCAAAGGAATGTTAAATGACTCAAATAACTTATCATAGTCAAAAATCCATTCCGGACCAGTTTGGGGTTCATGTGTATAACTTGTGACTTCAATATTATACACAATCTCCACAGTACCACTCTTTTTGTTAAAAACCCGTTTGTTTGGTGAGTTTGGCACATAACCTAGGAAATATCCTTCGTCAGCCTTTTCACCAAACTTCGGTTGATGTTTTGTTCTTAAAAGTGTGCATGGTACTCCAAACGGTTCGAATCCAGTTAAGTTAGGTGGCCGTTTATTCAAAATTTCATAACATGTTTTGTTCAATGATTTGACTGTAAGGACTCTATTTAAAATATGGCACGCGGTATTCACTGCCTCCCCCCAAAACATGGTAGGAAGCTTTGAATCCGAAAGCATAGTCCTTGCAGCCTCAATCAATGTTCTGTTTTTACGTTCGGCCACCCCATTCTGTTGTGGTTCATATGGTGCACTGAATTGATGCACGATGCCCTTTGATAGGCAATATACACCAATTACAGAGTTTTTAAATTCTGTCCCATTATCACTACGAATACTTTTAACCCTAGTTCCGTAGGAATTCTCCACTTGGTCTAAGAACCCGATGAGCTTCGCAGCCGTCTCGTCCTTTGTACCTAAAAAGAAAACCCAAGAAAAACGTGAGTAATCGTCGGTGATAACTAAGCAAAACCAACTACCTCCTATACTCCTTTTGTTGATAGGGCCGAAAAGGTCCATATGCAACAAATCGAATGTCGAGGCTATGGAATTCTGCTTCTTGGACTTGTGTGTCTTCTTGTGTTGTTTGCCCTTCATGCACGGTAGACACTTGTCTTCAAATTGAAAGCTCTTCAGAGGCACACCTTGCACCAAACCATTCTTTGTTATGTAGTTCATTTTCCTTAGGTGCAAGTGAGCCATGCGTCTGTGCCACAAAACTGATTCCGTCTCCGAAGCTTTTGATAGTAAGCAGATCGGACCCATCGAATTATCTGGCTTGTTCATGTCGAGCATGTACAAGTCATTCTTCCTTGGAGCCCGCATCAATATCCAATCTTCAGGTATTTTGAATCCCGGCTTGAGCACTAACGCCTCAGTGTCAGTAAATAACACCGAGTTCTTCTTATCACAGATTTGAGATACACTAATGAGATTATGAACCAATTTATCAACGTGATAAACTTGATCCAATGTAATCGTCCCATTAGTGACTTCTCCAGTTCCAGTGATATTTCCTCCTTTGTTGCCCGCGAATGATACAAATCCCCTATTACCCCCCTTGAAGTCTGTGAGAAGACTTCTTTCCCCCGTCATGTGCCTGGAGCAACCACTGTCGACGAACCACTTGTTGTTTGGACCGGTAGTTATCTCCTGCACATGAAAGAAAATAGGTTAGTTATCACGGGGAACCCAAGCCATGACTGACTTGGTAATACCATTCTCGTCCACATACTTGAACTCTTTCAAATACCCATCTCGCCTTTCAGGTGACTTGGGCCTTTGAACTGAATTCTGTTGTGGTGCCGAGTGATTTAGATTCACTCTTTGCCTTTGAGTAGGCATTTGTTGTGGTGCTCTAGAATAAGTCTTATTATAATGCATTTCAGACTGTGATCCCTGAGCTTTTACCGGAACATATTGTCTAACAGGAGTATGTGACCTAACTGGAGTGTGTGACCTGCTAGGTGTTGTGCTCCTATAGACTTGTTGAGGTGCTGACCTAGATTGATTAATGACACGATTCGGTGAATTTGTCCTAACCACTTCTTTTGGTCCAACCTTAACCGGTGTTTGTTTCACAACAGGTTTTGGTGCGGCCTGCACAGTTTTCTCGGTACTCTGAGAACTACTCGTGCTCGCCACACTTGGTGAGGGCTTAACAGGTGTTGGGTTCACTGTCTTAGGTGTAACATCAGCTTTCCTATTTGGACAGTGAGAAGCAACGTGCCCTTTCTCGTGACATCTAAAGCAAGACATCTTATCCATGGACTTTTTGGGTTGGTCCCTTAGATCTAGGTGTCTCACTGGTGTCTACTTCCTTTGGTACATCTATTGTGTCTGACTCTTCGACCTGGTCAGCCCATGAAATCTTCTGTTTTCCTGCAGGTGTTTCACTGGAGGAAGACACAAATTTCACTTTCTTGACCTTGACGGTTGAGTCAGTCACCTTAGGTGTATTTTCAACTTTAGGCTCAGGTGTAGGTTCAGGTAGGTCCTCTAAAACTACTGACTTGTCAGTTTTCTCCTGAGGCTGAGGCACATAGTTATCATTGAAAGGTGGAGGAATTTCGTGAAAACCTAGACCTACAGGCTTCTTAGACTGTCTTTGGGCATCTAAGACTTTCCCTAGGTTTAGGCTCGAATTCCTAAACTTTTCCAGCTTGCTATTTGCCTCGGCTACCTTAACCTTGGTCTCGGCTAGCTCTATGTCCTTGTCTTTCAGACTTTTAGTCAAGGCTTCTACGTGCTCATACATAAGTTCTATCCTAACACACTGCTCACTCAGTTTGTCTTTTAGAACGATTACATCTTGAGCATCAGCCTTAAGCTTTTCTTTTAAATCTTGTTTTATGTCATTTAGGCTAGCATTTTCTATTTTCAAGTTTTCATTTTGAGCAGCTATGGTCTTATGTGAGTCTAAGACTAGATTTAACCTATCGTTAGAAGTAACACATAAAGCACATAAATCACGAAATAGAGAATTAGAAAGACTAACCTTAGAGTTATCAGATTCCACGTTGGCCATCTGAGCAGCAAACTCCAGCACGGTCTGATCATTCGCTTTCTCTACCCACATCGGACTGTTGTCCCTTGTGGTCTGCTCATCCTCATCACAACCATTTTTCGTAACTTCAGCCATAAAAGCTCTAGCATTGGACTCCGGATGTGAACTCCAGTCATATGAACCATCTAGCTGTCTGTCAGAAGTGACATTTGAAATTAGACCCGCTAGATTGGCCTGACCGGATGAAGAACTCGGAAGATATCTCTGTTGGGACTGACTTTGGTACTGTCCTTGTTGCTGACTCTGCCCCTGGTATGACTCTACCTTCGGTCTTTGACACTCCCTCGCGAAATGTCCCAATCCCTGACAGTTGTAGCACTTGACCTTGGACTTATCAAATCCTATCCCCTTGTTATTCATCTGGAGATTCCTCCCAGTTCTCTTTATGAATCTCTTAACCCGTTGGGTTACCATGGCCAGTTGCCATTTAAGATCCATCTCCTCTAAGTCATCAGGGTCGACCTGATCGTAATCTTCATCCCAAAGAGCCGGATCATTAATCTTCCCTTGAACGCAATTTCCATATGCGGCTACAAACGAAGCAAGCAGATTCAGATGTTCTTCCGCCGACTTTGCGCTCATTGGCATCTTTGAATAGTTCTGACTTTGTGGTTTTGACTTTGCGCTCATTGGCATCTTTGAATAGTTCTGACTTCCGTTGGTTGAACTTCTTGTAATACGTTACATCAAGTTCAAACATACAAACACTGATAAACATCAATCATATATAATATATATATACCAAACATATGCAAAATCACAATGTAAGACAACTTAGACTGCTATCGTCACACGGGATGTACCAACATAATTAATCCTTCAGATTGTAGAGTTCCATCGCTTGACCATTGATTATTCAATCTCACGTGATTTGTGGACCTAATTGTAAGGCTTCATCTGAGAGATTTGCATAGGTCTGCATCAAGGAGCCATAATTTCCAAAACCATATATACATTCTCCATTTCTATTAACCAATTTCCAGTAACCACAAAATCCCATAATCTAACTGCACCGAATAAAAACACAAACAGTGTAGAAAAGGAACCTGATTGAAGAAGGTTATTAACCACAGCAGATAGGCCCATCCTGGTGAGGTTAGATGGAAGCGCAATCAACGTCGTCGGAGCTTTAAACGACGGCTTAAGCTTCGTAACGAACCGCACTTGTACTCGTCTTGAAGCATCTTCAACATCTCCATCGATATCCATCGTACAACGCCTGTTTAGATACAAGTGAAGATGTAATTGCTTTCAATAATTGGGAAGATTTCGGCGCAGAGAGGTAAGATATTAGGGTTTAAAGAACCGCGAGAACTCAAGCCTTACATTTAAGCTTCATAATCTGATTCCTCACAATGTTAAAATCTCAACCAGAAATCATTTGAGTTCCTCAAGCCTGACATTGGTATACACATTAGATTATTGTTATAGGCCTAATCCACATTAGATTAAATATTTAGCTTTAAGGCTGTTTCAAGACCATGGCTGCTGTCCATTTTTATTATGTTCTACACATACAACACATGCACCTATATATTGATATATACCTCACGCTGTTGAGTCTCGGAGTCTTATTCTATATCACAGCAGCAGCGTCCCATTTATATATATAAATTGACAGCCCTTATAATTGCTTCCAAACTCAAATTAAACACCACACAAAAGCACGCATATGATTTGGATGAGATTTTATGCAATTTTCTTGATCAATTTAGACATTTAATTTCACGGTTCATGCTTGAACTTCACGGCAGCCGTAGGTTAGCCCACAGCAGTGCACACACAGAAAATTTGACATTTGGGGAGGTGAATTACCTTGTAATGAATCATAAAACACATTTCAAACACAAACATTCATATAAAACATCAATAACCATCTATTCATTTCACCTTTCACCCAAAAATTCATCTTCAAACGGATTCATATATAACATTTCTAACTCACTTAGAAAGAAAATAACAGAGAAATAGAAAATCGAGAGATTAGCATATATGCTTTACCGTCGAGAGAGTGGAGTAGAGAGAACGACAATGCTATGGAGTTAGAAATAGAGGCGCTGCAAGCGAGTAGACAGAACGGTGAAGATAGCAGATCGATGGGGAAGAGCCGTCGCCGAGAGCAGAGAGAACGGGGAGGAACGTCCGTCGGTGGTGGAGTTAGAGCGGCGGTCGGCGGTGGAGATAAACGGTGGTGACCGGTGAGTGGTGCCGTTGGTCGCTCTGGTTCTGGAATGGAATTATGGAACGTCTCCGCTCTATATGGAATGCAGAGTTCTTAGGTTTAGGTTTATAAAATGTTATATACTAGTGATATAAATGTAATATTTATAAACCTTGTGGGTAAATTTACTACCTTGTTTTATTTTTATTTTTAAAAAATAAAATTAGATGAATACCTTTAGATATAATTTTATTTTAACGTAACTTATAATAAAATTAGGTTTCAGAAAATAAATTATAACGTAACTTATAGTTTATTATTGGTTTTAAAATTTTATAACGTATCTTATAAAGTTTTAAAATAGTGATACTTATAAAATTTGACGCACGAATTATTACTACTCTTTAATATACGTTTTATTTTTAAGGTGCAAGTGCACCAGCAGCAGATGTTGATGTTGGTCCAACAGTCATTGCTACGGTGATATTTTAAATTTGTAACCAATTTTCTAAGTGTACTCTTTTTTAAAAAAAAATAAAACATGTACTATCAAATCTTGTATTTTATTAATCTTAACAAATCAGACATTGAACTTTTGTGTGTATTTTTTTAATCAAAATTACAAAATAAGAAAAAGTAGTATAATCAAACACTTAAAAACATATGTGTCATACTTTTTCATTATAAATGCAACACTTAAAAAATGTTATATGTTTTAAATAATGTGTTGCATTTTTTTCATTATAAATGCAACACTTAAAAAATGTGTTGCATTTTTTTCATCATAAATGCAACACTCTAAAAATGTGTTGCATTTTTTATTGAAATATGCAACACTTTAGAAAAGTGTTGCATTTTTTTAGTAAAATGGCAACACTTTAAAAAAAGTGTTGCATTAAATCATTATATGCAACACTTATTGTCAATGTGTTGCTTTAGAGAAAACATAAATAAAAAAGCAACAATTTTTAAATGTGTTGCATCAAAAGTGTTGCATTAGCTTCGATTTGTAGTAGTGACACTTAAAATGCTCCAAATGACTTCCAAACCTTATAATATGCTACTATAAACTCATGAATACTTTGAATATCGTTATTTGATAGGTTTGGAGCTGGAAGGAGTGCAAGTTATCGGTTTGGGGCATTAAGTGGCGTATCAGTCGTACTGAACATTAAAGGCTATTTATTATAGCCTATAGTACTGTGAGTTCTAGCATTGATGTGTGTGTTGCATATATAATTACATGTTTATTTTATTAAAGACATTGTGCATATCATTGGCATCATCCTCTTATACGATGCATTGCACTGATTTTATTGTACTGCCTTATTGGTGGTTCATTACTTGATCATGGCCTATGGCCAGCATACCTAATTTGATATTATACACGTCAGCATCTTGATTATGCTTTGATTCCTTGTTCATACATATCATGGCTTTTATGCTACACATGATGATTATTCATTTCATGTTCATATAATTACTCTTGATTAACCCCTTTGTGAGCTATGCTCATTTATCCTTGGCCTCACCGGATATCCAGGTTATCATTATTATTATCAAGCGCCTTACTTTGTGTTTGTGCGTATAAATTCCTACACCACATGAGCTCGTGGGTAGGTGGCCGGACTTCGGGTGCCGGTTGGAGTTGCGCAGCTGGACATTGATCCATAGCTGTTGGCAACGGCGGGTCAGCGGGTCATGTACCGCAACCTATGCAAATTAATGGCCTATGCCCACGTTATTTTATTAAAAAGATATTGCACTTGTCATTACATAAGTATTTTATCATTTATACATGTTGTATGTTTTGCACTCCATATCGATCTAGTAACTCACTTAGCAAATTTTATTTGCTAACCCCTCACTTTTATATACCTCAGGTGGATTAGTAAAGTCAAGGTGATTGCTGACCCTGGTCCTAGAGTCTAAACGGACCACATTTGAATCCTTGACTCTTGATAAAGATTAGCTTAATATTTTGATACTTTCGGGTAGTCTGTCTACCAACACACTTAGATGTGTATATATAGACACTTAACGTCTTCGATGGATGATAGTTGTTGTAGCTATTTAGAAGTATCGTGTAAATTAACTTTACATTAAAAATTATGGATTATAATTAAACAGGGATATTGACTCCGTGCGAACGGGTCATGCCCGATTTTCTTTAAAAATTATGTTAATTATAATTAATTTACTGCAACCCCATTTTTATTATATTAAGTTGAAATGGGTGTTTCACCACACACCCAAAACAGGTTTTAGCTAAACCAAAATTAAACTTTAAACAGATATGGTGTGTTAAAGTTAAAAACTCAGGTGAACCTGTTGATACAAATGTTGAAACTGCCAAGTCTAAAGTTGAGACTGCTAGTGCAAATTCTCAAGCTGTTTGCACTACAGACTCAGCTCAGACTGCTAGGCTCAAAATTGGGAATGGTAGTGGATCATCTGAGACTGTTGTTGAAAAGGATGGACAAAATACCTGGATACCTCATGTGATAACTAAGTACTCTCCACAAAATCCATCAGTGGATCTCACTAAGTATAAGAAATCAAAGACAGTGTTTAGTTATGTTAATGCACAAGGACAACCCAAAACCAACTTGGTTTGGGTTTACTCCACTACTAACTAAGCTTTTATTTGTGCAGGGCAACCACAGGTCACCTCATAAAACAAGATGACATTTGGACAGTGGATGCTCTAGGCACATGACAGGCAATTCTGAGTGCTTGTCAAATTTCAAAGGCTTTGAAGGAGGATTTGTTGCATTTGGAGGCAACTCCAAAGGAGGTAAGGTTACAGGTAATGGTACTGTTAATGCAGGCAACATGATTTTCAATGATGTTTTGTATGTTGAACAGGTTAAGTATAACTTATTGAGTGTGTCTCAAATCTGTGACAAACAAAATATTGTTTTGTTTACAGATTCTGAGTGCATTGTCCTTTCAAAAGATTTTAAAATTCCTGAAAATCTTGTCTTACTAAGAACACCAAGAAAGGACAATGTATATTGTTTGGACACAGAACTTTTATCCAAATCAAGTACTTTAAGTTGTTTGATATCCAAAGCATCATCCAATGAGTCTGCTCTTTGGCACAGAAGGATGTCTCACATGAACTTCAAATCTATGAATGTTTTAGTCAAAAAGAACTTGGTAAGAGGCTTACCACAAAAGGAGTTCATATGTGATGATCATTGTGTAGCCTGTCTTAAAGGCAAGCAACACAAAACTTCTCATAAGGCCAAAGAAGTAAATTCAATCTCATCTGCTCTTCATCTGATTCATATGGATCTATTTGGTCCAACATCTATTTTGAGATTGAATAAAAGGGCTTACTGTTTAGTCATTGTTGATGATTTCACCAGATTTACTTAGGTTTACTTTCTTAGGTCTAAAGATGAAACTGCTGAGCTAGTTAAGTCATTTATTCTTAAGATAGAAAACCAATCCAACTCAAAAGTCAAGGTGATAAGATCAGAAAATGGAACTGAGTTTAAAAACCATATTCTAAACAGTTTCTGTGAGTCCAAAGATATTGCTAGGCAATATAGTGCACCAAGAACACCACAGCAAAATGGTGTAGCTGAAAGAAAGAACAGAACATTAATTGAGGCTGCTAGAACCATGCTAGCTGATTCAAAACTGCCAATGACCTTTTGGGCAGAAGCAGTCAATACAGCCTGTTATGTTCTAAATAGGGTTCAGGTTGTTCAATCACAAGGGAAAACTCCTTATGAGTTATTCCATAATAGACTTCCCTTAATAGCCTTTTTCAAGTCTTTTGGCTATCCATGTACCATTCTTCACACTAAGACTCACTTAGGGAAGTTTGAAAGTAAGGCTGAAGAAGGTTTCTTTGTAGGATACTCAAATCAAAGCAAAGCCTATAGAGTATATAACAGTGTGTCTAAAACCATTGAAGAAAGTGCCAATGTTGAATTTAATGAAAATACTGTAAATATCAAAGGTACTGGTCCTGATTGGTTGTTTGATTTAGATTCACTAACAAATTCTCTGAGCTTTGTTGAGTATACTGCAGAATCTGATGAACACAGGATTGAAGCTGTCAATGCAAATTCTCATGCTGGTAGCACAAATGATCAAGCTGTTGGCACAAACTTTCAAACTGCTGCAGATTCAAATAAATGGGATGAGTATACAGTTATACCACTTCTGTCTTGTGACCTCCAGGGGTTCTAAATGATCCACTTGATTCAAATCCAGACAATGAAGTGCAACTCCCAAGTCCTGAGAGAACAGTTCCAACACAAAGGGAAACAGTCCCAGATTCAAGTCAAGTTGTTCCAGAAGCTGAACCATCAACTGGTCCTGATGGAGATGATACAAATCTTGGATCCTCTTTTCAGACAGATAGAGAGCCTACACTCAGGGTTCACAAGTATCATCCTCTCAATCAAATAATGGGTGATCCACGTACACCTGTGCAAACAAGGACAATGGTTCACAAGGAGACTGCTTCTGTTGAACCAGCAGTTCCTGAATTTAGTCTAGCTGCATTTGAACATGCCTGTTTCATGTCTCAGCTAGAACCTAAAAAGGCATCAGAGGCTTTGAAAGATTCATCCTGGATTGAGACAATGCAGGATGAGCTACTACAATTTAAGATTCAGAATGTATGGACACTTGTTGATCTTCCTAAAGGAAAGAGAGCCATTGGTACAAGATGGGTGTTCAGAAACAAGAAGGATGAGAGAGGGATAGTCATCAAGAACAAAGCAAGACTAGTAGCACAAGGGTACACTCAAGAGGAAGGCATAGATTATGATGATGTATTTGCTCCAGTGGCAAGAATTGAAGCCATCAGACTGTTTTTAGCTTATGCAAGCTTCAAAGGTTTTAAAGTGTATCAAATGGATGTGAAGTCTGCTTTTCTGTATGGCACAATTGAAGAGGAGGTCTATGTGTGTCAGCCTCCTGTTTTGAGGACTACAAGTATCCAGACAGAGTCTACAAACTAGACAAGTCTCTCTATGGACTCCACCAAGCTCCTAGAGCATGGTATGACACTTTGTCATCCTACCTTCTACAGAATGGGTTCAAGAGAGGTACTCTGGACAAAACACTGTTCACAAAGTCCATCAAATCTGAGATTCTGCTTGTACAGATATATGTTGATGATATCATCTTTGGGTCAACCAATGACAGTCTGTGCAAAGAGTTTGAGGCTTTAATGCACAAAAACTTTCAAATGAGTTCAATGGGAGAACTCACCTTCTTTCTAGGATTACAGGTCAAGCAGAAGCCCTCAGGTCTCTTCATAAGTCAATCAAAGTATGTTAAAGACATACTGGAAAAGTTTGGGTACCAAGATACCAAAGTTGCAAGTACTCCTATGGATCCTCACAAGCAGCTCCATACAGACAAAGATGGAATAGATGTGGACATTCATCTATACAGATCTCTTATAGGATCTCTTATGTATCTAACATCTTCTAAACCTGATATTATGTTTGCTGTCTGTGTTTGTGCTAGGTTTCAATGTTCTCCAAAGGACTCTCATCTGGTTGCTGTTAAGAGAATCTTTAGATATCTCAAAGGCCAACCAAATTTGGGCCTCTGGTATCCTAAAGACTCTCCTCTTGAGTTAACAGCCTATTCTGATAGTGATTATGGAGGATGCAACATTGACAGAAAATCCACAACTGGTGGATGTCAATATTTAGGAGCAAGATTGGTCTCTTGGCAGTGCAAAAAGCAAACAACTGTCTCCACTTCATCTACTGAAGCAGAATATGTAGCAGCTGCAAGTTGCTGCTCCCAAGTGATGTGGATTCAGAATCAACTGAGAGATTATGGTATGAATTTCCTATCCACTTCCATCTACATTGACAACTCAAGTGCAATTAGCATTGTACAAAATCCAGTGAAATTTCCCAAAACCAAGCATATAGACATTAGATTTCATTTTATAAGGGACTGTAATGAGAAGAAATTAATCCAAGTTACCAAAATTCATACTGATGATCAGTTAGCTGATCTATTTACAAAACCATTTGATGTAGGAAGATTCACCTTCCTAGTATCAAATATTGGTATGGTTAATATGGATTAATTTTTTTTTTCTTTATACATATGCTTGATTAAGGGGGAGTCACTGTTTCATTAGCAATTGCCTAATTTTCGACTAACAGCTTGAGTATTTTCTCAAGCTGCTAGTTCATTTTTTCGGACTGTTAGTTGTTTCACTTGATCTGTCAAAGTGTGCAAGGTAATCTGGTCATTTCCATAAGGGTGTGCGCGGGTTTAGATATTTTCAAAACCTTTAAAGGTTCCAGTTTCGTTCCATTATAACTACCAGTTGCAAAATATCTTCCACAACCCTTCTTCGATTCTCTCAAACAATTCCCACGCACATCACTGAAACCCTAAATTCTTCGTTCATCAATGGAGTTCGTCAAAGAACACAATTGTTTACCCTACTCTCTAAAACACGCTGATCTTGAACCATTCCATGACATGATGGACTTCCTTCGAAGTTCCCATATCCATCATGCCCTTATTATCAATCCCACTATCTACATATCTCATATAGAATAGTTCTGGAAAAACGCCTCAGTCAAAACTGTTAATGGACTCACATCTTTGACATCCAAAATTGATGGCCACACTGTTTCTATCACTAAGGAGATCATACGCCAACATCTGCATCTTCAAGATGCCTCAGGTATATCAGACCTCTCTCTGACTGCTTTACATAATGGTCTTCATGCTATTGGATATAGGGTCCCTGCTGATTCTTATACTTTCTTTAAAACAAATTTTGCCCCTAAATGGAAGTACCTTGTACATATTATTCAGCAATGCATAAGCCCAAAAAGAACTGGTTGGTCAGAATTTTCATCAAACATAGCCACTGCCTTAGTGTGTTTATCAACCGGGCAACAGTTCAATTTTTCTAATATGATTTTTCAGGGCATGCTAAGGCATCATGCCCTAAAACATGGGAAATTTTTGATGTATCCTAGATTTTTGGCTGAAATTATTGCAAGAACTTGTAGTAATTTCAAAGTACATAAAAGGATTCATGTTTCAGATAGGCACTCTTTACCTTCAATAAAACGTCTTCTAAAACAAAGTGCCAATGTTTTGACTGTTGATGTCCCATTGCCTTCTGCAATGTTGGGCATCATTCCAAGAAACAGAGGAGAGGGTCCTGAGCAGGCTCAGCCTTACATTACTGCTTCACCCCCAGGACCCCAACCCACTCCTCATGATACTCAAATGCCTTCTCTTCCTGTTGTTAAGCCCACAGCCCCACTCAAATGTACAAAAGGAAAAGAGGACCAGGAGCTCCTTCCTCCTCAGCCCTCTTACAAGAGCCAAATAACCCTGTGCAGGAGGACACTTCTGCACAGAATACCCAAAGGGCACCCATTGAGGACACTCCCAACCTCAATCAGGAGGTGGACATCTCAACAGAGATTGTCCATATGGGTTCTGTGGCTGACACAACTGTTGCTTCTGCACAAGAGGCACAAGATAGTGCCAACATCAATAAGACCACACCCATGGCAACAGAAGGTGTGCAAGCACCATCTGGAAGTCCCCAGTACCAAGAACAGAGGGGCCCAGAGGTTTCTACTTCTGGTATTCATGCCAGTGATAGATCACAAGCACCACACTCGTTTGCTGATCTTGAGGCTAGTCTGCAACTCATGCTATTGACGGATCCTAAGCTGCAACCTGTTGTAGCAATGTTGGAATACCATCAGTCCATCATTGCTGCACAGGGCGCATAAATAATTGCACTCAGACAGGCAGAAGCAGCTCAAAACCAAAGAATGGATTATCTCCATAAAGGGTCACCCTCTGTGGAAATAAGATCATTAAATTAGAGCAAATGATTCGAACCCAATTGGCAAAGGTTGTAGGTCCTCCTGACCAAACCAATGCTTCCAAAAAGGGGGAGAATCAGGAGATCCCTCAATCAGTCCAAGCAGCTCCAACAGTCCAAGACTCTAGGCTAGCAGTCCCAACAGCTTCTCAAGCTGTTAGCCTAGAAACTCAAGTTGCTTCTAAAAGAGCAACTGGAGTTGTCATCAGAGAAGGAATTCAGGCTCCCATCAGTACTGTCCAAGCTACATCTTCTGCTACTAAAGATAAAGGCAAGGGTATTCTCATTGAGTCTCCAAAGCACAAATTTTCCTCTAGAGAAGCCCAGATTGCCTTTGATGCTGAAATTGCCAGAAAGATAGCAGAAGAACAAGATCAGGCTCTAGACCAGCAAACCCAAGCCCCAATGCAAGATGATGAAACCTTAGGTGATTACCTAAGAGGGTTTGTGGTCAAGCAGAATGAGAAAAAGATGAAAATGCCAACAGGGCATTCAAAGGCTGAGCATAGAAGATTCTTGATCAATTTTGCCTTTTCAGCTGGCAGCCCAAAGAAGATGGCTCAGTCCATGAGCACAGAGAGGCTACAAGACATCCATGATAAAGAGATGAATAAACGAAAGGTAGCCAGAGTCTCCCAAGAAGTTTAAAGTCAACAAGAATCAGTGAAAGCTGATATAATCAAGGATCAAGCTGGTGAGAGTGATACTGCTCCTTCTGGTCAAGTTGTTGCTTCTATTCCCAAATCAGATACAATTTCACAGGCAAAGCTTGATCAGGTTTTAAGGGTGCTGTTTGAGCATCAGCTGCAGAAGGTAATGGAGATTGAAAAGACCCTCGACCAGCATGATTTCTCAAAACCCCTTATTACTTACTGGTATGCTAAGCCAATGGATAACATTGACTTAAGATATCATTTTGTAGTAAGAAGAGAAACTGGTCCTGAGGAAGAATATAAAAGTATGATGCATATAGTCCAAGGAATGACCAGAGATGAGCTCACAAGAATGCATCATGTCGGGTCTGCAACTCAAGTTAGATCTTCTCTTCCACAAGTAAAGCAAGGCATTAAAGATCTAAAGAGCATTTTTGATCCTGAGTCAATAAGGAAGGATATAGAAGATGCCAAGGAGATGAAGATTGCCCAAGTTGATCTGTTTGTCAAATCAAAGACTTACAGAATCAGGTTTGCAAATGGATCCGGTATGTTCTTCAATTTTGAATTTTATGATCTTCCAAAGGCTATGTTACTTCAAATGAGATCAGTGAGAATATATTGTGATAGAGAAGATCTGAAGAAAGAATTTTTGAAGGCAGTAAATCAGAAACTTGCACAGTTCTAAGTTTTTGAAAGCCTTGGTTTGTAAATAACAGTTTACTTGGTTTTATTTCCTTATTTGTATAGAACTTAAAGTCTTATGTAAAGAATTTAAGCTAGGGGGAGATTGTTGGGAAATATTCTAAGTAGTTCAAACTGTTAGTTAGACTTCTCAGACTGTTAGTAGATTTTCTATGTAAGTACAAAGTTCATGCTGTTAGTTGAAGAAGTTCGAGCTGCTAGTATAAAAGTTCAAGCTGCCAGAGTAAATTCACTCAAGCTGCTCTGTTCAAGCTACTAAGTGATTCAAGCTGCTCAACAGTTTCATAAACAGAAAGTGCTGATATTCAGGAAAAGATATTTACACGAAGATTCCAGCATATGTACTATCAAAGAAGTCAGAGTCCTTCAAGGAAACAAATCAGAAAGCATTATAAATACATAGAATAGGTTTTTCTATTGTATCAAGTTTCTGCACATTCAAGTTTGTAATTGCTTTTTGTTTAAGTTTTCATAAACCTCTAAGGTTGTAAAACCCTAAGAACAATTTGTGTTCTTCATCTAATCAAACAGATTAGAGGTGATTGTAATCATTCAGTTCAGCAATACAAGCAATTTTGTTTATTCATTTATATTTATTTGTTATGGATTCTGAAAGCTTTTATTAAAATAATTAAGTGTTATTCCGCAAACTTCTTAATTAGACTTTGATTTAATACAAGATTATTGGTTTACACTCTGATCAATTCAAATCAGTTAATCTTAGGTAGTTAAATTTAGATCCTGACATCCTAAAAAGATGCACTGAAACCAACTTAGTGCTAAGTTGGGAGAAAAGTCATGTTATGGTAAATGAAGGGGTAGTACTAGGTCACATTGTGTCCCAGAGAGGAATGGAGGTAGATAAAGCAAAAGTTCAATTAATTTCCTCACTTCCACCCCCTACCAACGTTAAAGGAATAAGATCATTCTTAGGTCACGCTGGTTTTTATCAGCGATTCATTAAAGATTTCAGTGAGATCTCAAGGTCGTTATGCAATCTTCTTTCAAAAGATATCGAGTTTAATTTTGATGATGCTTGTATGAAAGCATTTGAGAAGCTTAAATCAAAATTAACCGAAGCGCCAATTCTGCAATCTCCGGATTGGTCTCAACCATTTGAGATAATGTGTGATGCGAGTGATCATGCAGTTGGTGCTGTTTTAGGACAAAGATTTGAGAAAAAGCCGATGGTGATTTACTATGCATGTAAAACCTAAAATGAGGCACAGATTAATTACACCACTACGGAAAAAGAGCTATTAGCTGTAGTGTTGGCCTTAGATAAATTCAGATCATATATTTGGGGGGCAAAAGTAATTGTGTACTCTGACCACAATGCTTTAAGACATTTATTGGCAAAGAAGGAGGCCAAGCCTAAATTGATTCGGTGAATCCTTCTATTGCAAGAGTTTGACTTAGAAATTAAAGATCAAAAAAGGCACAGAAAATGTTGTTGCCGATCATTTATCAAGGCTTCAATTAATCCCAACAAACTCAACTGATCAAATCAGGGACTCCTTCCCTGATGAACAATTATTATCTGTATCTAATATTCCCTGGTTTGCGAATCTAGTTAACTATTTCGTAACAGGAAGATTGCGAAGAACTGGAACTCACAACAGAGACAATATTTCTATGCTCAAGCAAGGCAATACATTTGGGATGAGCCTGATCTATTTAAAATAGGAGCATATCAAATTATAAGAAGATGTGTCCCTAACTCGGAACATGAAGATATTCTTAAACACTGCCATGCATATGCATGCGGTGGCCATTTCAGCGCAAAGAAAACTGGCCATCGAATATTGCAGTGTGGGTTTTTCTGGCCCACAATATTTAAGGATGCCTACGAGTTTGTTAAAGGGTGCGCAAGATGCCAGCAAACTGGTGGCATCGCGAAAAGAGATGAAATGCCTATGACCCCGATATTAATAGTCGAAATATTTGATGTATGGGGCATTGATTTTATGGGACCATTCCCTAAATCAGTTGGATACGAATACATCTTAGTTGCACTAGATTATGTTTCCAAATGGGTGGAAGCAGAAGCTACACGCACTAATGATAACCGGGTTGTGTGCAAATTTGTTAAAAGAAATATTTTAGCACGGCACGGTATTCCAAGGGCTATCATCAGTGAAAGAGGGTCACATTTTAATAATCAGCATTTTTCTAAACTCCTTAAACAATATGGAGTTAACCATAGAATAGCAATGCCTTATCATCCGCAAACAAGTGGACAAGTCGAGATCTCTAATAGAGAGATCAAGAGAATCCTTGAGAAAACTGTCAGACCTGATTGTAAGGATTGGTCTCAAAATATAGAGGATGCTCTATGGGCATACAGAACCGCATTTAAAACAACAATCGATATGTCCCCATATAGACTTGTGTAAGGTAAGCTTTGCCATCTTCCAGTGGAATTAGAACACTAAGCTCTATGGGCAATCAAAAACACTAATTTTAATTTACATGATGTCGGTGTTGGTAGGAAATTCCAATTAAATGAACCGGAAGAAATTCGTAGAGAACCCTACGAAAGCGCTAGAATTTATAAAGAGAAAACTAAGGTTTTCCACGATAGAATGATTAAAAATAAAATATTTACCAAAGGAAATAAAGTTTGGCTATTTAACACAAGACTTAGATGATTTCCCGGTAAATTAAAAAGTAAATGGACATGTCCATATATTGTCGAATACCTACCCACATGGTGCGGTAGAAATACAGGACCTGGAAGGTGGTGAGCCACTAAAGTAAATGGACATAGACTTAAATTATATGTTCAATGGGCCACCAATGATATGTTAGTATCTGAACTCATCAAGTTACAGATCCTAAGGTTAATTAATTAGTTTAGGAGCAGTACGTCTGGCTGAAGACGTAAAACTTAGCACTTTCTGGGAGGCAACCCAGAGTATTTTGATTATCTGAATTTAATTATTTTAAGTGTGTTTATTTGCTTATTTGTGTTACTTGTGTACCCAATTAAGTTGGGAAGGATTCATCCTCCTGAACTTGGTTGTGTTTAGAAATTAGGATTTAAATTAAATAATAAGACCCCGCATCAGAAAATAAAAAATATAAGCACGTTGCAGAATTATTTTAACCCAATAATAAGAGCGTAAGTTGTGGAGAATACCCGTAAAAATTAAAAAATTAAAGAATTAGGGTTCCAAGACCAGTGCACGGCCCAGATCGCAAATCCAGAGGCCCGGGCGTAGGCCTGCGCTTGCCCTGCGGCCCGACGCGCTCAAAATCTTATAAAAATGGTAGTGATTATTCGCATAATTCCAAAACCCTAATTCCAGTTCCAGGAAACGGCGATTTCGATTTTCTAAGCCAAAAAACATCAAAAATTCGTCTTTTCTACGTCAATTCTTCAATCCAACGCTTGTTTATCTTAAAGGTTAGCAAGGTATACTCCCTATAATCTCTTTAACTTCATTCTACCCTAGTTTCATTAAGTTTTATCATGCATGTATGGGTTGAATTTTTGGGGGTTACATGATTTTTATATAAAACGGGTTATTAATAACTTTCAAATATTCATTTAATTAATATAAAATTATTTTTGCAAAACTTTTGTAAAAATTATACATTTTTCGTATTTATTATAATTTATAAACTTTTTATCGTAAAAGGTTACAATTTTATTGATTATTTAAAGTTCATGCATTTGATAGGGTTAGATTGGGCTCACATTGTTGGTGAGACTTAGGATTAGTTTAATTATTGTCAAAAAAGGGTGTTTAAAATTATCATGCATCATTTACATAAAAACTCCACATTTTTAATCCTTTTTTTTTGCATTATTTTTAGATGTCAACCCAGTTCCATGCGAACGGTAACCGCCCTGGAATTTCCCAAAAACCTAGAATGAGAACCCATGACCCTAGGGATGTTCGTTTCGAAAAACCACTCAATGTGGAGTTCCCTGAAATTCCACCAAACTCTAACAATGGTAAACCCCCTAGGTTTCTCATAGAGCGTACCTTAAAAGAGTTTGATTTTGATAATTTTGAAATATTAGAGTGCTTTGAGAGGCTAGGATGGGCTAAAGCCATACAATGGGTGTGACACCCTTGCCACATTAACCACCAATTACCATTCACCCAGGATTATTCACCAACAAACAGATATATAATGATCTGATACCTTAATTAAAGTGCGGAAGCAAAATACATAATAAAATAATACAAATGTGTCAAACACCCTATGGTGCTACATAGGTTACACATCTAAGTCTACAAATCCAAATGTATTACATCATCCCCAAAATTATTACAACATTGTTTCCATTGAACAAATACCAAGATAAACAGTGGAAATCTTCAAGTCACTTCAATAAACGTCCTAGCTAGACGGTCCCGCAGCGGATTTCCCTTTTCCTGTAAAAATTCAACAACTGAAGGGGTAAGCTAAAGCTTAGTGAATACCATATGATTTTACATAGTCTACAAATCATTATGATGCCACCCAGGGTAACCGCGGTAACACATACCGTATACCCCACACGTACTCCAAGTACGCAAACCCGAGCCGCAGCTCCTTCGAGCTGACACTCGGCATAAGAACAACCAACCATCTGAGGCAGACATTACATCGGGGATGACGTACTGTCTATCCTGACCACAGAGGTGTCAAACTCTTGGTCATATAGCACAGTAACATCAGAGTACAGATGCGACCACGCAGGTCCATCGAAAAGATGCACAACAAATGAACGGACATGCAACAAGTATGAATGTGCATCAACATATACGCATGTTAGTAGAATGCCAAACGAACATGAAACAACATGCCTCAGCAGGCAATGCAAACATAATGCAGATGCAGCAATGTTAAAATCAAAGGTACTCACAGTGGGTGCGTTATTAATCTTTTAGCAATATTATTTCTCCTCGGAATTTCAACCGGATCCACAAAGTACCCCACTGTGGGTTAAACAACACCACAAGGGACCTGTTAATTCAGTTGTAACAGCACATCGTGTCAATAACTTGTTTAATCTCATAAAACTTAATTTTATAATTCTTGCAAAATTTGGTCCCAGTTTCGGATCTATGTCCGAATTCGGACCCCACCCGAATTCGGACCCCAGTTCGGATCCCACATATTTCTCAATTCGGTTCACGTATATATATAAGTCCCAATTCGGACCCTTTGTAAATTCGAACCATTTATTAGATTCGAACCACATGCTAACTTCGGACCATATCCGAATTCGGTCCCCAACCGAATTCGGACCACATCCGAAATTCAAACACTTAGAATATTTTTGCCATTTTTGATATATTAATTTTCCAGAAATCCGGGCCTCATCCGAATTCGGACCAGATCCGAGTTCATCTCGGATCCGAATTCGGATCCCACCCCATTCGAATTTGTTCTAAGTCTGTATCCTTCGAGTTTGTTCTTGCAAGTTATAAAATTTCCAGATTTAATTCTAAGTCATTTCCATACTTATTCAATACATGAAATAAATTATACCAACTAAATACACTTAATTTCAACCACTTTAACACTAACATTATCATACTTTCATACCAATTTACATCCTTTTTAACCCTTTTCATCTTGTTCCATTCCGTCGAACACACACACACTAAAACACACACAAAATCCTCAAATCCATACTTTTAGTGCGAATCAGAAGCTGAAATTTTGTACATAGCATCTTATATACTAGATTTAAACTAATCCACAATAACATCATACATGCATCCACGTTTGAATCTCTAAATCAAATTTTCGGTTCATAACAAAACCGAACAAAAATGCTTCTAAATTCGAATTTTAAAGATTGTTTACCTTAATTTGATGATTGTAGACGATATAGTTCCTCCCAAACAACCTTAATCCAGATTTCCAGCTTCTAAATCCAAGCTTTGATGATCTTTAATCTTAGAGAGAGAGAGAGCCGAGAGAGATAGAGGTTTAGAGAGAGAAGTGATTTTTGACAATGAAAGACAAAATGAGTCTTTCATTCCCTTTTATTCCAAATTTTCCAATTTTGTCACTTTTAGTCCCTCAAATTAACCGGTTCCATAAATACTGATTATGATTATATAAATAAAGAATCCATCTTTATTTACTATCCCTAATAATTAAATAATTATTTTCACTTAATAAATTGAAATTTCTAAATTTCCAAACAATACAACAAACTTTATAATTAATCCAAATTCCGTACCAACTTTCATAAATCAACTTAACTTACAAATTTAAACTTAATAAACTTCAATTATAATAATTTTAATCCGAGGATGTTACAGCATGGGCTCCACCACGCTCAACTTCGTCCTCGAAGTTACTCGGATTCGAACAGTTTCGGATATTTCTTCAACATCTCAGATTTAGGCTCCCAGGTATGATTCGCTCCTTTGTGATGCTTCCAACGTACAAGCACCATTTCAATTTCTTTGCTTCTCAACTTCTTTACTTTCGTATCTAACACACACTCCGGCTCTTCAACATACCGGAGCCTTTCGTCAATCTTTAGCTCGGTGTGATCAGCCCAATCCTCGTTTTCGGTTGTAAACGACTTTCTAAGGTTCCCCACATGGAACACCGGGTGTATGCCCGACATTTCTTCAGGTAACTCCAAACGATACGATTGATTTCCTATTTTCTCAGTAATCCTGAATGGTCCGACGAATCTCGGAGCCAACTTTCCTCTCTTTACAAAACGTGTAACACCTCTCATAGGTGACACCTTCAAATATACCCAATCATTCACATCAAAACTGATTGGTTTGTGCCTCCTGTCGTAATAACTCTTCTGACGATCCTGGGCCGCTTTCATATTCTGTCTCACCAACTGAATCTTCTCATTCGTTTCCTGCAATAATGCCGGCCCAGCAATCGGCGTTTCTCCGGTTTCCCTCCAACATGTAGGAGTTCTACACCTTCTCCCATACAATGCCTCAAACGGCGCTTTCTTGATCGTCGCGTGGTAACTGTTATTATACGAAAACTCGATCAGTGGCAAATGATCGTCCCAATTGCCACCGAGGTCTAACACACACGACCGCATCATATCTTCGAGTGTTAGGATGGTCCTTTCACTTTGACCATCGGTTTGCGGACGGTAAGCCGTACTCATAGCAATCCTCGATCCTAACCCTTCTTGTAATGCCGACCAAAAGTTGGAAGTAAATCGGCTGTCACGATCAGATACAATGGACTTAGCTACTCCATGTCTCGAAACAATCTCATCCAAGTAAATCTGAGCTAACTTTTCCAGTGAATAACTTTCTCTTATTGGAATGAAGTGTGCCGACTTGGTTAATCTATCAACGATTACCCATACCGCATCGTGTTGACGCCTAGTTTTCGGCAACTTTGTGACAAAGACCATCGTGATATGCTCCCACTTCCATTCCGGAATGGGAAGCGGTTGCAAACTACCGTAAGGTTGTTGGTGTTCGGCTTTCACTAACCGACAAGTCCTGCATCTTTCCACGTACTGACCTATGTCTTTCTTTAATCCGGGCCACCAGAAGTCTGCTTTCAGCTCGTTGTACATCTTTGTGCTCCCGGGATGTACAGAAAACTTAAACTGATGAGCTTCTTCTATTATCACATTTCTCATGCCTCCATACTTTGGCACCCAGATTCTCCCATATATACCTTTCAAACCCGATTCACTTGTTTCCATATCCTTAATCTGTGCTCTTATATCTTCAGCACCAACATTCTCGTCTTTCAAGGCTTCCTCTTGAGCGGCCTTGACATCATCAATAATAGTGGATGTTAACATAGTAGATGTCAACATGTAACAGCAATCCTTGGCATATGCTTTGCGACTCAAAGCATCGGCTACCACGTTAGCCTTTCCAGGATGGTAAAGGATTTCACAGTCATAATCCTTTATTAGTTCCATCGAACGTCTCTGTCTCATGTTAAGTTCTTTCTGGCTGAAAATGTATTTCAGGCTCTTATGATCCGTGTATAACTGACACTTAGTCCCATATAGATAGTGCCTCCACAATTTTAACGCAAACGTAACTGCAGTCAACTCCAAGTCATGAGTTGAATAATTCTTCTCGTGTTGCTTTAACTGTCTCGAAGCATAAGCTATAACTTTTCCACGTTGCATCAATACTGCACCAAGTCCCAACCTCGAAGCATCTGTGTATACAACAAAGTCCTCATTACCCTCTGGTAGGGCAAGTATCGGTGCTTCGCTTAAAGTCTTCTTCAAAACATCAAACGCTTCTTGCTGCACAGTTTCCCATACAAACGGTGCATTCTTCTTCGTCAACACCGTCAAAGGAACGGCAATTTTCGAAAAGTCCTTTATAAATCTCCTATAGTAGCCCGCCAACCCCAGAAAACTTCTGACTTCAGTAGCTGAACGAGGCGGCTCCCAGTTTCTTACCGCTTCTACCTTAGCCGGATCTACTGAAATTCCGGACCCCGAAATTACATGCCCTAAAAACTGAATCTGTTGCAGCCAAAACTCACATTTTGAGAACTTGGCATACAACTTCTCTTTTCTTAGCAATTCCAGCAATTCCCTTAAATGATCAGCATGTTCGGCTTCAGACTTAGAGTATACTAAAATGTCATCGATAAACACAATTACCGATTTATCCAACATCGATCTACATACTCTATTCATTAAATCCATAAACACTGCCGGGGCATTGGTTAAACCGAAAGGCATCACCAGAAACTCGTAATGCCCATACCGAGTCCTGAAGGCTGTCTTTGGCACATCTTCCTCTCGAACCTTCAATTGATGATATCCCGATCTCAGATCAATCTTAGAAAACATACAAGCTCCATGTAACTGGTCAAACAAGTCATCTATCCTTGGCAATGGATACTTGTTCTTTATTGTCAACTTATTCAGCTCCCGGTAATCGATGCACATTCGCATTGTGCCATCCTTCTTTTTCACAAACAAAACAGGGGCTCCCCACGGCGATGAACTTGGTCGAATAAAACCCTTGTCCAACAACTCCTTGAGTTGTGTCATCATCTCTTTCATCTCGGTTGGGGCAAGGCGATAAGGAGAACGAGCTACCGGTGCAGCTCCAGGGATCAGATCAATTCTAAATTCCACTTGTCTCTCAGGCGGCACGCCAGACAAGTCTTCCGGAAACACATCCGGGAATTGTGAAACAACAGGCACATCGGCCAACGTCTTCTTCTCAGCCTTGGCATCTATAGCATATGCCAGGTAGGCGTCACATCCCTTTGCAACAAGCTTTCGAGCTTTTGCAACAGTCAACAAACACAGATCCCCACTTCTCCTATCCCCATAAATGCAAATCTCACGCCCCTCTGGAGTAGTTATCTTTATCATTCGCTTCTTACATACTATGTGGGCTTCATTCTCTATCAACCAATCCATCCCGATAATCACATCAAACTCACTGAATTCTATCGGAATCAGATCTAAATTGAAGACTACATCTTCAATTACTAACGTGCAATTACGGTATACATGATCTACCTTGACTAAAGTATTGCTAGCAGTTTCAATATCAAGTATAGCAGATAACTTAGACAGTGGCATAGCAAGTTGTTGTGCAAAAGCAGTAGACACGAAAGAACGGTTGGCACCCGAATCAAATAGAATTCGTGCAGGCATGGAATTTACAATAAACATACCCGTGACCACCTCTGGGTTTTCCATAGCTTCCTCTGCAGTGATTTGAAAGGCACGAGCCGGTGCCCTTTGTGACTGACCCCGACCTCGGTTAACTGAACCACCGCTTGAACCTCCCGAAGATCGTGTTGATGTTGGAGCAGCAGCTGCTGGAGCATTCTTTCGACAATTTCTACTATAGTGCCCCCACACTCCACATTTATGGCAGGCATCTGATCTTCGTGGACATTCATTCTGAAAGTGGCCCAACTCTCCGCTGCAAAAACATGCACGCCCGTTTGTGCACTTGCCGAAGTGTTCTAGATGACACTTGTTACAATACTGTGGCTCGGTGTTGATAGAGTATGCACGAGCACGACCGGAAGAACTAGACTGTCGACGAAAGGACTGTTGTGGCGAGTACTGCGAAGATCGTGAAGAACCAGAGTAGCCTCCTTCGCGTTGGCGTTTCGGTGGTGAAGGTTGAGTTGGATTAGCTGAAGCAGCAGCAGACCCTATCACATATCCAGACATACTTAAAATCTGTTCCACATTTCTGGCGGCTTCCAATAGACCAGCAAATGTGGGGTAGCGTACATTGCTCATCACCCTCCGAATCTCCAAATCCAGACCAGCCTCAAACCTGGATACTGGGACACAGACTTAGCCTCGTGAACTCTACAGCATACTGGGACACAGACTTAGTCCCCTGAATCAGCGTCATGAATTTAGCCTCCAATCTTCGGCGCTCATCGGCCGGGCAGTACTGCTGAGTGAAAACTTCAGTGAACTCAGTCCATTTCATTACAGCAACCTTCTCCATTGTTAGTGCATTCACCATCGAGTTCCACCACATTATTGCGTCTTTGGTGAACATGGCAGTAGCGAATCGGACCATATCCTTCTCAGCACAATCGCTGATTCGGAAAGTCCTTTCTGTAGCTGTTATCCACTCTAATGCAGTAACAGCATCCCCCAATCCAGTAAATTCAACGGCTCCATTTCCCTTAAAGTCCTTAAACCGACAACCCCTGGGCTTATTAGATGACCCAGTGTTGTCATCTTGCTCGTCATTGTTTCCTCCCTCCTTTTCCTTATTCTTCCTTTTGTCTTCTCTTCGCTTAGCTTCGGCCTCATCTCGAGCCCGAAACTGATCTTGAATCATCTGATTTTGCTCAGCCATCAAGGCTAGCATCATTTCTCTCGTCTCTTCAGGTGTCATTCCTCCTCCAGACATGTTCTGAAATATGAAACATATAACTTATTTAGTAACATGTCATTTATTTATAGACACCACCCAATTGTCCCGTATGATAGTCAATATTCTTATGATTACTAGATCGTAACCTATCTTAGTTCAGATCATTACTTAGAATCACTACATGTCAACACTTAATGTTTGAGACCAAGACCTCACGGACACTTGAATCTCAAACTACTGCTCTGATACCATACGCTGTGACACCCTTGCCACATTAACCACCAATTACCATTCACCCAGGATTATTCACCAACAAACAGATATATAATGATCTGATACCTTAATTAAAGTGCGGAAGCAAAATACATAATAAAATAATACAAATGTGTCAAACACCCTATGGTGCTACATAGGTTACACATCTAAGTCTACAAATCCAAATGTATTACATCATCCCCAAAATTATTACAACATTGTTTCCATAGAACAAATACCAAGATAAACAGTGGAAATCTTCAAGTCACTTCAATAAACGTCCTAGCTAGACGGTCCCGCAGCGGATTTCCCTTTTCCTGTAAAAATTCAACAACTGAAGGGGTAAGCTAAAGCTTAGTGAATACCATATGATTTTACACATTCTACAAATCATTATGATGCCACCCAGGGTAACCGCGGTAACACATACCGTATACCCCACACGTACTCCAAGTACGCAAACCCGAGCCGCAGCTCCTTCGAGCTGACACTCGGCATAAGAACAACCAACCATCTGAGGCAGACATTACATCGGGGATGACCTACTGTCTATCCTGACCACAGAGGTGTCAAACTCTTGGTCATATAGCACAGTAACATCAGAGTACAGATGCGACCACGCAGGTCCATCGAAAAGATGCACAACAAATGAACGGACATGCAACAAATATGAATGTGCATCAACATAAACGCATGTTAGTAGAATGCCAAACGAACATGAAACAACATGCCTCAGCAGGCAATGCAAACATAATGCAGATGCAGCAATGTTAAAATCAAAGGTACTCACAGTGGGTGCGTTATTAATCTTTTAGCAATATTATTTCTCCTCGGAATTTCAACCGGATCCACAAAGTACCCCACTGTGGGTTAAACAACACCACAAGGGACCTGTTAATTCAGTTGTAACAGCACATCGTGTCAATAACTTGTTTAATCTCATAAAACTTAATTTTATAATTCTTGCAAAATTTGGTCCCAGTTTCGGATCTATGTCCGAATTCGGACCCCACCCGAATTCGGACCCCAGTTCGGATCCCACATATTTCTCAATTCGGTTCACGTAAATATAAGTCCCAATTCGGACCCTTTGTAAATTCGAACCATTTATTAGATTCGAACCACATGCTAACTTCGGACCATATCCGAATTCGGTCCCCAACCGAATTCGGACCCCCATCCAAGTTCCAATACTTAGAAATATTTTGATATATTAATTTTCCAGAAATCCGGGCCTCATCCGAATTCGGACCAGATCCGAGTTCATCTCGGATCCGAATTCGGATCCCACCCCATTCGAATTTGTTCTAAGTCTGTATCCTTCGAGTTTGTTCTTGCAGTTTATAAAATTTCCAGATTTAATTCTAAGTCATTTCCATACTTATTCAATACATGAAATAAATTATACCAACTAAAATACACTTAATTTCAACCACATTAACACTAACATTATCATACTTTCATACCAATTTACATCCTTTTTAACCCTTTTCATCTTGTTCCATTCCGTCGAACACACACACACTAAAACACACACAAAATCCTCAAATCCATACTTTTAGTGCGAATCAGAAGCTGAAATTTTGTACATAGCATCTTATATACTAGATTTAAACTAATCCACAATAACATCATACATGCATCCACGTTTGAATCTCTAAATCAAATTTTCGGTTCATAACAAAACCGAACAAAAATGCTTCTAAATTTGAATTTTAAAGATTGTTTACCTTAATTTGATGATTGTAGACGATATAGTTCCTCCCAAACAACCTTAATCCAGATTTCCAGCTTCTAAATCCAAGCTTTGATGATCTTTAATCTTAGAGAGAGAGAGAGCCGAGAGAGATAGAGGTTTAGAGAGAGAAGTGATTTTTGACAATGAAAGACAAAATGAGTCTTTCATTCCCTTTTATTCCAAATTTTCTAATTTTGTCACTTTTAGTCCCTCAAATTAACCGGTTCCATAAATACTGATTATGATTATATAAATAAAGAATCCATCTTTATTTACTATCCCTAATAATTAAATAATTATTTTCACTTAATAAATTGAAATTTCTAAATTTCCAAACAATACAACAAACTTTATAATTAATCCAAATTCCGTACCAACTTTCATAAATCAACTTAACTTACAAATTTAAACTTAATAAACTTCAATTATAATAATTTTAATCCGAGGATGTTACAATGGGAACTGCCATATATTCATACTAGTTTAATTCAACAGTGGTTCGCCACAATGCGTAGGATTGAGAGGTCTGAGGAACATGATTTTGAACTAGTGGGAAGGATAGGAAACAAAGAGGTGCTAATCTCTAGAGAAAAATTATATGAAGAATTCTTAATTGACACCGAAACACCTCGTCCTATGGAGTTATGTACATTGTCTAATACCCAAGGGGATAGAATGCGTACATTTAACAAATGTATTAATCAATGGGATCAAATGATAGCAATCGTTTTTGGTATTTCGATTAGAACTGCCTGGACCTATACCGCCTTCAATAGAGGTGATTTATGCCTATTAGCCAAAGTTATGTGGAAGTTTGTTATCTTTAACATACTTCCGCGTCATCAAGACACCACATATGTGAAACCACAAGAGATTCTGGTAGTGCACGCATTAATGACTGAACACCCGACAATATCCTTAGGGTACATTATTATGCAAAATTTGTGGGAATGCCATGTCTTAGGCCAAGGGATAAGTTACCCTCATTGTAGTATGTTAACCGAATTATTCATTATAGAAAAGGCTGTGTCTGAGGATTTGCCCATACAGATCCTTAACCCAAATACCTTATGGTTTTCAAGGTTCACGATGGTAGGGCTAGTTTTTGAACATACCGAGAGAGGTTTCCAAATGCGTTGTCCAAAGTCTGCTAAAGTGACCCAAATCCCTTTCAAAGCCCCAGAAGCTGTACCTGAAAGACAAAATAACAAAGGAAAAGCCCGAATGGAAATTGATGAAGATGATCAGAGGCCATGGAAGAGGGTCGAGACCGTTGATCTCGTTTGGGATCAAGTGCCCAAGTTGAAAGAGACAGTTGGAGATTTAGTAAACGCGAACAACATCTTGATTAAGGAGGTCCATATGCTTCAGGAAAATCAAAAGAAGAATGATCAACTGTTTAACAAGCACTCAGACTGGCTCACCAATCTTCAGATCACTGTCGGAGAGTTGGAAGAGATTGTCACGCCTCAGGCCGAATGATGATTTTATAATTATTTGAATATTTATTTTAATTACGCGTGCTAAAACATTAAGTATGTTTTGAATTATTTTTGATGTGGTGATTTATTTTATTTGGTTTGGTTATTTACATTTATTTGGATTGTAATAGTATTTTATTCTTATTTTAAAGTGTGATGTTTATTTAAGTTGAATTATAAAAATTAAATTTTGTTTGTTTAATTATTTGTTTGTTTAATTTTAATTATTATGGATAAGGAATATGTACCGATCTATCTTTCTATGTTCTTAACCGATAAATTAATTTTGATGTGACGAGGACGTCACAAAAGTCTAAGTTGGGGAGGGTAGATTATAATGATAAATAATTAATTTAGCCCTCACAAAAATTTTAGACTACATTCCATATCAAAAATTAGAAAGATTTACAGCCCGCGCACCAAAACAGTAAAAAATGAAATTTTAACAGAGTATGGCGCAGGGGGGGCGCAGGCCTGCACTAGCCCTGCGCCCAATCGACTTAAAATCCAGATTTGAGCCCCATTTCACCATTTTCACAAACCCTAGAACAGTAGGCTACGCTCTCTTCCAAAAACATCACTTTTGTGCCCAAAATTTGCAAATTTAAGCTTCAAAACACCTACATTTTCACAAATATCAAAGATCTAGGCTAGAAATCACCTCTTTGTGGGGAGCTTCATCCATTTTGAAGATTTTTGGGTAGGAAAAGTGTGGAAGAAAAAAGCTAGATGTGTACCAAGTTAAGCTTCAAATCACCAAGGTTAGTGTTTTTATTGAGTTATTGCAACTTATTTCATACTTTTTGAGCAAAAATGAAAGCTTGAGCTTCATGGTCATCCATGGAGTTTTCATGGTGATTTTGACTTTTTAGAGTCAAAGTATGTGAAATTGCATGAATTTGATGATAACCTTGATGTATGTTTTATGAGATATGTGTTTGTTTGTTAATTTGCCATGATTAATTTCTAGAAATTAATTTGAAGTTATAAAGTCGGTTGCCTTAATGTACATATATTGTTAAAATTAAAAAACTTGGGTGACAAGTTTAAAATTTAATTTTATGTGCTAAATGGTTTTTATTGAAAACATGATATGTGTTTAGTACTTAAAATAATGGCAAATCATAGACTATATATATAGGATGCAAAATGTGAGCGTAAAAGAGTGTATATATATATATATATATATATATATATATATATATATATATATATATATATATATATATATATATATATATATATATATAGGGTTGAGATCATTGCAGAACCTTAATTTAGTGCAGAACTATAGAACCAATCTAAATAATTGGATTATTATATAACATTATGGATAAGATGGTAATTATGCAATTAAAATTAAATTAATAGTAGCCCACCAAGTTTGACTGACCATTTTGACCATTTTTTACTCTTTTAATATCGAAGGTACATGCAGTGTTGCATATATGATATATAGTATCACTTCGACGTTGAATGGGTGATATAAACTGTAATTCGACATTAAATGATCTCTATGTAATATATTGAGGACGTCTAGGTAAAAAAAAATTTTACGAAAAATAAATACATAAAAGTTTTTCGAAAAAAATATATCATCACTGTTCTCATTAAATCAATCTACTTTTGACTACTAATTTTGACCATTATTTTGGTTCTGTTAATTTTGAATTTACATGCAGTGTTGCATCGACGTTGAATATACAACATCAAGTGTTCATTCGACATTGAATGATATCGGCCATGCTACATTGCATCGTGGTCTGGGTAATTTTTTTTTACGAAAAATAAACACGTAAAATTTTTTCTAAAAAAATATATCATTACTGTTCTTATGAAATTAACCAACTTTTGACTACTAATTTTGACCATTATTTTGGTTCTGTTAATTTTGAATGTACATGCAGTGTTGCATCGACGTTGAATATACGATATCAAGTGTTCATTCGACATTAAATGATATCGGTCATGCTACACTGCATCGTGTTCTGGGTATTTTTTTTTACGAAAAATAAACACGTAAAATTTTTACGAAAAAAATATATCATGACCGGTCTCGTTTTAAAGAGTATAAAATTCTTGTTTTTATGGTATAATATTTTTGATTTAACAATTAATCATATTAATGTTATTTTAATTTTAAAGAAAAAGGATATTTATTTTACTAATACCAATCTTTTTGCTATTTCCAATATATTCCTTTTTTACCCCAAGAAATTAAAAAATCACTAATGTCAATCTTTTTTTCACTAATTCAAAACTTTATAGTTTTAATCAAGACCATTAGATTAATCTAATCTATGGACGATATTTGTTCTACGTATCTACACTAAATTTAGGTTCTGCAATGATCCCATCTATGCATCTTTTAAGTAAGCGTAATTGTGCAAATTGCAATTATAGGTTACATTATCTCCTACATATTGTGGTTGGTTGGCACAAATCGTAGATGTCGAGGAGAACGAGGCAACGAACCCAAAATGTTAATGTCCCGATAAATTGGTCCCCAAACCTCCTATTATCCCAATACCACGAACACATTAGAACACACTTGTTATTGTATAAGAAATATTCAAATAATGTGTTAACTGAAAAGAGAGTTAAGAGGAGTGATTTTGAGGACTACGGGATCCCATACCTTTTTGACTATTTGGGTTGGGAAAGTGTGTTATATATGGGCAGCAATGATATTTATCAGTCTGATGTATTTGAGTGGATGTCTACCCTACGAAGGGAAACAGGTCGTTCACCGAACGACTTTAGGTTGATAAGTACCGTCCATGGTAGGGACATGGCGATGGATGCACAAATCCGTCGCCAATTATTTAATTTAGATACTGGGATATGCTACGATGGATCTAACCAGCAGGGGTACGAGTATAGGAATGAGGCCCAATTGGCCTTCACTGATATGACTTGGTCAGGAGAGTGGACAAAGCAGGTTAATAGAGTTTTTATCCCATCCATTTTGAAGTCCGAGTCCTCCACTTCCTACAGCCGAAAGGCTTTATCTCCGAGGTGTAAGGTGCTTCACAAGATTCTTGTGAACAACATCTTGCCTCGTGATAGCGACCTGACCAAAGTCAGGCATAGAGATATCACAGTCCTTCATGCCCTTCTTAAGGGTAGGCCCAGACTGTCCTTTGTTAGGACAATTATGAATGATTTGTGGGCTATGTATGACACGAGAGAGAGGACGATCATCCCTCATGCTTGGTTGATCTCCAAGTTCCTTGAGAGGATGGGCTCACTTTCGCCCGATTCTTTGCTATCCCCCATTTTGGCGATGTTCATTACGGCCGCCATGTTCCTTACCTTGATTTTTAGGGAGTTGACGAAGGGTTCGAGATATTCGAAAAATAGACAAATGAGTCGTATATCGAGGACTATACTAAGGATGAGAGGAGAGAGAGAGAGAGAGAGAGAGAGAGAGAGAGAGAGGGGAGAAGGCCTCCAATAAGGCAGGAGTTCGGCATTCTGAGCCGAACCTAGGTGCGTATACCTCGCGCAGTCGAGGTAATGACATTTTTGATTTTGACCGCATGATGAGGCGGATAGAGGATATAGTCGTGGGTCAGGGTGAGTTCCGAGAGGATGTGACCGATGAATGGGCGTATGACCCATACTTGTGATAGGGTCAATCACTTGGCGGGTCGGGTAGATCAGTTACAGGATGGGCGGAGAGCCCTGGCATACCAAATGCCTAATACCAGCACCATGACTGGGCATATTGGGAGGGAGTCTGACATCACGAGGACTCCATAGCCGGTATGCCATATCAGTCTTATGAGGATTACACAATGCCCGACTACCAAGCCTATAACCGTGTCGTAGATACTTATCAGCGCTATCTGGTGCATGGCAGGCAGGACCTCCCAGACCCGATGCCTCCTCACCTGGTTCTGCCGACTGCACAGTTCACCCATGGCCAGAACCCGTCTACCGACTTCTTCAACAGCGTCTTCGGTCCTCCTCTGCCGCCTCCTCCATTTGAATGATCGGGTACTATCCTTCCTTATTCTTTACTTTTCTGTCTTTTATTTTATTTTATTTTGTTATGCATTTAATTTCTTTATTGTAATTTTCATTTATTTTTAGTTTTTAGCCGAGTCCTTTTTAGAGTTTATAATGTTTATATAGTCTCTCATTTCTTCCTCATTTGAGTCTTGTTTTCCGTTCAGGCCGTGGAACATGATGATACTTAGAAAATACATGTGCGAGGGAATTGGCTAGTGGTGACAGGATATTTTATAATTAAGAAAAGAGTCGTAGTAATAATTAAAACTTTCGCCATGTAAAATGAATTCAAGTACGTTAAAATTTATTTGGGCTTAAATATAAGTAATGTGTCAAAAGATTTTGAAAACTCATGCAATAAGGGGGAGAACTTAATCATGATTTAGCCTCAAAAGTAAGTTAATTGTAGCTTAGATGGTTCGGGAAACTAAGTTCGTTGGGGTACCACTCATGCCTAATCCCCTAAAACCATTTGGTTTGGGAGCGGTTGACCGAAATCTCGTTACATGGACCATCTAGCTAATATAGTGAAAAGAAAATAAATAGAAGCATGGTGTTAAAAAGAAAATTTGTCGTAAACATGCAAAGAGGAAAAAGATGGTCGGAAGACCCACATGTTTTAAGTATCGTAACCTTGAGCTAAAATTTTCAAAAGTGAGTTACATTATATAAATTCTAAGAGATGTATATTTTAAGTGAAAACGTCTTCAATTTACATGTTAAGAATTTTAATGCATTTATACGAAGGCTAGCTTGACATAAAATTCCTAGACTCACTGCCAATACATGTTCGTTACTTAGTTAGTTCTGATTCCAAAAGCTTGTTCGGGGACGACCAAGAGTTAAGTTGGGGAGATTTGATAAGTCTATAATTTATATGGCTTCTGATTCATATTATGATCCGCGTAACAAAACCCACGCGGGCGCGTAGCAAAACCCACGCGGCCGCGTAACAAAACCCACGCGGGCGCGTAGCTCCATCTTTACACCACCCTATAGCTTTTTACACGGGCTTGTAAACAAATACCTACGCTAAGGACCGATACTTTGTAAAATCCGTATTATTACTTCAAGTTTGTATTTTAGGGCCAAAATGATAAAAAGAAGCAATCCGAGAGATTTCAGAGCAAACCGAGCCGAGGGGGGCGCAAGCCTGCGCCACCCTGCGCTCCACATAGCGCCCAAACTGTCCAGATACGTTCCAGCACACGCCAGCTAAACCCTAGCCGCATCCGGGTTCAGGGGGGCGCAGGCCTGCGCCTGGCCTGCGCTAGTGCGGCGCAAAAACACGTTTTACAGCCTCTGGAACCCAAATCTCGACCTCCCTATAAATACAAGGCAAGGGGCAGCTTTGGAGAGAGTCCCGACGTGTGTGAAAGTGTGCCGAAGCCCTGCCGGAGTGGATCTACGATACGAAAACGAAGACGGTGGTTCGCAAGCTACCCAATGGCTCAGATCTGTGATTGTGACAAGCATACGATGAGCGGCTAATCCCATTAGCCATTTGCGGAGGATCAACGACTAAGTTTACTCTTCTTTAATATCTTATGTTTGGATGTATTCGTATTAAGCGAGATCTATTATGTGTATGCAAATGATAAACATTTGGCTATGATTATGATTATGTGTTGTGATTGGTAAGAGCAAGATAGTTTATCGTGGTGCTATTATTCGTGTCGAGTCCATTAGTTTAGGGATTAAGACGGGTATTAATGTTGCATACGCTATGCCGAGAGTTATTGGTTAAAACACGTTTGATTAATTTAGTCGCGCAATTGATTATGTCTATGTGATCGTTGCATGAAATTATAGTGAGTAATACTTATGTCGTGATGATTCCGTGAATGGTTATTCGTCTCTTGATTGTTTATCTTCTTCGTTAGTTACTTCGTTCTTAATTTTAGTTACAAAGCAATGGCAAACCATTACTCTAAACAAATCATTCAAATCCACAGATTCACAATTTAAATGCTTTCAATAAACTTATAAGGCTAATAACATAACCTAATCCTGATTACGACCACACTCCCTGTGGATTCGACCCTTACTTCTCTAGCTAAATAGTGGATTTAAGGACTAAGTCTGCGGGTCACAACGACGGCCCGTTAGTAACCCATCATACAAAAATGAGATGAAGATAAATGATAGTGACCTAATAATAAGGAATTCTAGTTTCGATAAGATCAACTGCAAATATCTAGTATTTTGTAAATTACATAAATACCCTTTACTGCATTTATATTACTAATTATCTATACAATATAAAATAAGAAACCCACTTGGAGTTTCTGGATCATTGAATGGAAAGAAATCAATGGTCCAGATTAATGACAATTCATAAAAAATTTTGTTAATTATTTTGCTAACAAGATTTAAAATTTAATTGATAAAACTTCAATTATGAATATGATAATTATTGATTGTTGATTTTCAGATATTCTATTTTTATATTTTATCATTTTCAAAATATATCACATTCACATAATTGAAACCTTTTGCTTCTTACATTGATATTTCATATTTGAAGTTAATAAAAATTAAAAGAAACATTTTTTTCCACCTCTTTTTTCAAATTTAACACATTAACTTAATTGTATTAAATTTTGACTTTATTTTCTTCATTAGTTAATTAGTAATAAATTAGATTTTGTAACATTTAAAATTAATGTTTACCTAAAATAAATATCTATCATTATTATCCATAGTAATCATAATTAGATCCAAATGTAAAAATTTGAATTAGTTGTGGAAATTATTATTATTATGTATAATAAATAAAAAACATCAAATGTCACGTGTCAACTCTATGTTCACCAAAAAAATAATTACAACTTATAAAAAATAAAAGATAAACACGATTTAATATTTTTAAAAAAAGATAAATATACTCTATTTTTTAATCTGTAAATAATAAAAAATAAACACAATTATTATTTTTGTATGTTTTTATTTTTACTCATATACAGTTTATATAAATAAATTTAATTAAAAATATCCACGTAATACGTGGGTTATAAACTAGTTAATTAATATAATAATGTTGAGTTATGCCTATAATTATGGTGAGTCATGCTTAGTTGTACCAATTTGATTGGTTCACTATGTTCATAACTTATAAGTTGTTCACAAAAGATTCTTAGTATATATATATAGAGAGAGTCAGGTTCATTTGAGAATTTTTATGCATCTAGGTACCTAAGAACCATCTTACAACAGTTGGATCAAGTCGATCCCGTGATGGATGCAACATATTATATGCATCTAATGAAGGGTAGTTTACGAAAAACATATTTAGTTTAATTAATTTTAATTTTATATTAATTGAATATTGCATCAAATATTTAAATAATAAATGTTAAATAAATTTAATTATTACACTTCCAAAACTAACAAAAATAATACAAATTCAAATTAAATGATGATGATTTAAATGCATCGTTGTCGTTCATCCTCTGTGTTCATCATCTTCATTAATTATCTTCGTGTTCATCAACTTCATATTCATAATTCGTAATGCATCAAATGTGTTCATCTAAAAACCTTAATCTAACGTGTTGCAACAACATATTTATCCAAAAAATTTAATCTAACACGATGCAACAACATCCAAAAAACTTAAGCCAAGTGTTGTTATGCATCATCATTGTTCGTCGTTCATCATCCATGTTCATTATTCATCGTTCATCATCACTGCATCGTCATTGTTCATCGTCCATCTATACCTCATCGTTGTTCATCATCCATCTATGCATCATCATTATTCATCATTGTTCATCGTTCATCATCCATCTATGCATCGTGTTCTTCATGATCATCATCGGTTGCATCTCTTGTTCACGTTCACCACCATCGTTGTTCATCGTTCATCTTCGTCTTCAACTCATCATCACTATGAAAACCATGAAGAACATGATTAGAGAGAGAGAGAGAGAGAGAGAGAGAGAGAGAAATGGGGAGGAAAATGAGGAATGTAGTTAATATGAGATTTTAATTCTAAATGTAACTCCTAATTATCATTTAATGATTTTTAGAAATAAATTAATTACCATATCTTTAGTTTTTCCTAAATGCACTTTGTGCACCCTTGGTAGATTATTCGATGCACAAAAGTTTCTCGAGGTTCTCGATGCATAAAAGTTCTCGATTACCTCAATCTATATATCTATATATATATATATATATATATATATATATATATATATATATATATATATATATATATATATATATATATATATATATATATATATATATATATATATATATATATATATGTATGTATGTATAGAGGGGGGTTCAATGGAAAACCAACATACATCGGAAACCCTTGAAAAACCTCCATGCACCACCACAAATTCATCACAATTCCCACGCGATGCAACGAATTCCTGCGTGATGCATCGACTTTCTGCAGCTGATCCAATGGCTATAAAGTGGTTTCCGGGTTTTCCGATGCATATAGGTTTTCCATTGAACCCACCCCTATACATACATACATACATACATACATACATACATACATACATACATACATACATACATACATACATACATACATACATACATACATACATACATACATACATACATACATACATATATATATATATATATATATATATA
>JAANYP010004038.1:90000-122500 GCA_020465985.1 Centrapalus pauciflorus
GAAATACATGCTACATTTTCATATGGACACAGAAACTACTTCATTTCTATTATGTATTACACATGTGGTTCCATCAGCCCTCAGATCATGAACCGTTAGTTACATTTTTATGTAAGCGCGAATATATTATGGATAGATCTATCGGGATTAATGTCCCCCACCTAGGTTGGTCGCTCCAACTGCTAAGTGGTGCATATATATTTAACATTACGGTATTATATTGGAGAATACTGCACAGGAAAAACTCATAATTAAGTTTCTATTATGTATCACACATGTGGTTCCATAAGCCCTCAGATCATGAACCGTTAGTTACATTTTTATGTAAGCACGAATATATTATGGATAGATCTATCGGGATTAATGTCCCCCACCTAGGTTGGTCACTCCAACTGCTAAGGGGTGCATATATATATTTAACATTACGATATTACATTGGAGAATACTGCACAGGGAAAACTCATAATTAAGTTTTGGTTGGATGATAGTTTTTATGTAATACATAACATGGAATTTATGATTTTATAAATTCAAACTCAATTGTTGATGTCCATACAAGTCATATTTACGTGTAAACCTATGAACTCACCAACAATTTTGTTGATGTATTTTAGTGTGTATTTTCAGGAAATTAAGGCACGAGCACTACATCGGAAGTATTTCAAGGCTTCCGTACTTTTGGAGTCGCATAAATTTTCAAACCTTCGGAGATTTAATTGCATTATTAATGTCATTATGGTTATGTATTTGAAACTCTGTAATTTGCGAACTAATTACGCTTTATTTTGGTTATGTAAAACTACATTTATATTTGAAGTTAAATTAATGTTTTTTTGAAAACGTCCATATAGTGGTCGTTCACTTGATTATAACTATGCTTCCTCGACGTAATGCTTTGTTGCCAACTAGGGTAACGGGATGTGATAGATTGGTATCAGAGCCATAGTTATAGTGAACTAGGTTGCATTAATACCCTAGACTATAACTACACTTAAGTTATACTGATTTTTGAAAGATATTTTTGTAACTAACTAGAAGACTATAAATGAACTTTGATAGCAGAAACATGTCAAACAACACAATCATCATCGTGTCTGACTCCGAAGACGAGTACGCCCCTTTAAGCCCGAAGGTCACGGAGGTGTTCGTAGAAGAGGACCCATTAGAAGAGGAAGACCCCTCTGAAGAAGAAGACCCAATGGAGGAATCAGAGGAAGACAAATTCGGAGAGGAGCCACCACCCCCGGTGGTCCCCTCCTACACCCCATACCATCCCGAGGTTCCATCGTTTAAACCATATCTTCCCCACCCCGAAAGAGGGTGATGATACCGAGACGGAAGACTATTCCAATCCCGGCTCCCCAGCCAAGTTTAGCACCTAGGCGACGCGCAAACGCCCGCCGCTAGGACTGGATGCCCAATACCCTCCAGGAATGGAGACGGGAGGAGGGAATCCCCTCCCAATTTGAGTTTGGAGGACCATCCTCCGCACCGACCCCACCACTCACTCAAGAGCCGGCCGATCAGACCATACCTCTTTTGGTAGCAAGGTCTTCACTCCACGACCTCCAAATCCGGTTACTTAACGAGGATATTGGAGAGATGACTGCTCGTATAGAGCGGGAGGATTTGCAAAACTCCAACCTCTATTGGGCCAACCAGCACGCCCTCACTATTCAACAGGACGGGCTGGAGGAGCTTCGGCAACGACTAACCGAATACGAGGCCCGCAATGAGGAGCTAACACAGCACCTCAATGCATTAGAGCAGGGAGAGACCCCCGATCACTCCCGAACCTAGTACCCCCCTATCTCTGTAATGTTAGGAATTATTATGTAATAGCGCAGGACTTAAAAATTTTCGGGTAATAACCCGCCCCGATGTAAGAAATTATGAATTATTAATGAAAATTCCAAGTTATATTATGAATCTGTGTTTGATGATTATAGAACTGTGCCTTAAGAAAAATTTAAATCTTTAAGACTCAACTTCTCACACTATGCTCTTTTCTTTAAACTTTAAGATAATGCCGCCAATAAGAGCCATGGACACCGCCGAGATCGAGCAACTAGTCGCCCAACGAGTGGCAACAGCTATAGCCACTTATGAAACCAACCGCAATAGCACCGCAAACGGCGATGGAGGAGCTAGCCGCACTACGGGAGGGTTTGACTCAACCCCGAAAGGGTGTGGTATTAAGGGATTTTTTAGCTGTAAGCCTCGATACTTTAATGGGACAGAAGGCGCTGTCGGACTGGTTCACTGGTTCGAGAAACTTGAGTCTATGTTCCGCGTTAGTGGCTGCATTGAGGATGAGAAGGTCAAGTTCGCTACCCACACTCTTCAAGACGGCGCTTTGACTTGGTGGAATTCATATGCCCAGTCTGTGGGAATTGACACGGCTTACCAACTCGCCTGGACTGAATTGAAACAAATGATGACAGATGAGTATTGCCCTAGAAACGAACTGCAAAAGATGGAGTCTGAGTTCTGGAATCTTGCTATGAAGGGAACGGATGTCGCTGGGTACACTAACTGTTTCCATGAACTAAGCCTACTATGCCCATAGATGGTGACCCCCCGAGTACAAGAAGATCGAACGCTACATTTGGGGACTCGCCCCTCAAATCCAAGGCAACGTCACTGCCTCAAACCCCACCACAAGCTAGAGCGCCATCCGAATGATGAATAACTTGATGGATCAAGTGGCCTGAAGGAATGAGGCCAAAGCAGGAGAAAACAAAAGGATATGGGAGGACAAGTCAGGAAAAGGTTCGGGCTCACAGTCCAAAAAGCCCGAGACCATCAAAGCTTTTGTCGTCGGAGCTGAGCCAAGGAAGGGCTATACCGACAACAAACCATTATGTAACCGATGCACCTACCATCACATAGGTCCCTGTCCAACCCCTTGCAGAAAATGTAAGAAGCTCGGTCATCTGACCCAATATTGTAAGTATAACACCAACGGAGGCAACAACGACACGCAAAGGAGCTGCTTCGAATGTGGGATAGCTGGGCACTTCAAGAAGGACTGTCCAAAGTTAAGGAATGGTGGTGGAGCTCAAGGGAGAGCCTTTGTCTTAGGAGTAGGAGACGCTCGTCAAGATCCCAACATAGTAACGGGTACATTCCTTCTTAATGATATGTATGCTTATGTGTCGTTTGATACTGGGGCTGATAGGAGTTTTATATCTGCTAAGTTTAGTGAACAACTGAATGCCACTCTTTCCCCATTAGAAAATGCTTATGTCGTAGAATTAGCGGATGGAAAGTTGATTAAAGCAAATAGTATAATTAAGGAGTGCACACTAAAATTGGCAGATCATCCCTATAAGATAAACTTGATGCCTATTGAACTCAAAAGCTTCGACGTAGTTATTGGTATGGATTGGTTGTCAGACAACCATGCTGAAATCTTATGTGGTAAGAAGGTCGTTAGATTACCACTTAAGAAAAAGAAAGTCCTAACAGTTCTAGGGGAAAGAAAGAATCGTCAGTTGAACGTCATCTCTGGTTTAAGAACATTGAAATGCCTTCGAAGAGGTTGTCAAACAGTATTAGTTCAACTAGTGGAAAAAGAGTCGAAGGAGAAGCGACTCGAAGAAATCCCGGTAGTTCGTGACTACCCAAAAGTCTTTCCTGAAGACTTGCCTAGACTTCCACCAACTAGGCAAGTAGAATTTCAGATTGACTTGGTGTCTGGAGCTGCACCTGTCGCACGAGCACCCTACCGATTGGCACCATCAGAGATGCAAGAATATCCAATTAGCTGCAAGAACTGTTGGATAAAGGATTCATCCGACCAAGTTCCTCACCTTGGGGAGCTCCGGTCTTATTTGTCAAGAAGAAGGATGGATCCTTTAGGATGTGCATCGATTATCGAGAGCTGAACAAGTTAACGATCAAAAACCGATACCCTCTCCCTAGAATCGACGACCTGTTCGATCAGCTGCAAGGATCCAGTTACTACTCTAAGATTGATCTGCAATCTGGGTATCATTAAGTTAAGGTTTGGGAAGAAGATATACCCAAGACAGCATTCAGAACTCATTATGGACATTACAAATTTCAGGTGATGCCATTCAGATTGACCAACGCACCAGCCGTATTCATGGACCTTATGAATCGAGTGTGTAAATCGTATTTGGACAAATTTGTAATACTGTTCATAGATGATATCCTTATCTATTCCAGAAGTAAGGAGGAGCATGAGCAGCATCTGAAGTTGATTTTGGAGCTTCTAGAGAAAGAACAGTTGTACGCCAAATTTTCTAAGTGTGAATTTTGGCTACGAGAAGTCAAATTCCTAGGGCATGTGATCAATAGCCAAGGAATTAAAGTAGACCCATCAAAAATCGAGGCCATTAAGAACTGGGCAACTCCTAGGACTCCCACCGAAATCTGTCAGTTCTTAGGTCTTGCCGGTTATTATAGGCGATTCATTGAAAACTTCTCGAAGATAGCTGGTTCCTTAACGAAATTGACTCGAAAGGACATGAAGTACAACTGGGGTGAAGATCAGGAAACGACATTCTGACTGTTAAAGCAAAGATTGTGTAGTGCACCTATACAGTCAAACCTGAACTCTCAAATCTGCGAGGCACAAGAGGAAGCAGTCAAGGAGGGAAATCTGCTAGATGAAGCCTTTAGAGGAATGGATAAACAGTCTGAAATCAAGACCAAAGGATGTGGTACTTCATGAACAGATTTTGGTTACCAAAATTCGGAGGGTTGAGGAAGCTGGTGATGGATGAAGGGCATAAAACAAGATATGTTATTCACCCAGGGTCAGATAAGATATATCACGACCTGAAGGAAATGTACTGGTGGCCAAACATGAAGGCTGACATTGCTATGTATGTCAGCAAGTGTTTAACATGTTTGAAAGTTAAGGCTGAGCACCAAAAGCCGTCAGGATTGTTGGTTTAACCGTAAATAACCCAGTGGAAGTGGGAGAAACTAACCATGGACTTCATCATAAAGTTGCCAAAGACTTCTGGAGGTTATGACACCATTTGGGTGATTGTGGACCAATTCACAAAAACTGCACACTTCTTGCCAATCAAGGAGACTGATAAGATGGATAAGTTAACCCGAATCTATCTTAAAGAAGTTGTCTCGAGGCATGGAGTCCCCATATCGATTATATCAGATAGAGACAGCCGGTTCACATCAAGATTTTGGCAATCGTTACAAGAGGCGTTGGGTACACGCCTAGACATGAGCAAGACATATCACCCACAGACGGATGGTCAGAGTGAAAGAACGATTCAGACATTGGAGGACATGCTAAGGGAATGTGTTATCGACTTTAGCAAAATTTGGGACAGGCATCTGCCATTAGTTGAGTTTTTCAATAACAACAGCTACCATTCGAGTATTAAGACTGCTCCATTCGAGGCACTTTATAGGTGAAAGTGTCGGTCACTGCTTTGTTGGGCTGAGGTGGGAGATAGCCAGATCACTGGACCCGAGATCATCCAGGAGACTACAGAAAAGATAGTCCAGATTCGTAACCGATTAAAAATCGCGCGGGATCGACAGAAAAGCTATGCAGATGTTAGACGGAAGGATTTAGAATTCCATGAGGGAGATCACCTAATGCTAAAAGTCTTGCCTTGGAAAGGTGTAATCCTTTTTGGGAAACGAGGAAACTCAATCCTCGTTATGTCGGACCATTCAAGATCTCCAAAAGAATTGACCCGGTAGCCTACCGACTCGATCTGCCCCCAGAGCTAAGTAATGTACATAATACCTTCCACGTGTCCAACCTTAAGAAGTGCATGTCTGATGAAACACTCGTCATACCCATGGACGAACTGGAACTAGATGATAAGTTAAACTTCATCGAACAACCCGTGGAAATAATGGACCGAGAAGTCAAGAAACTAAAGCACAGTCGAATCCCGATAATAAAAGTCAGATGTAACTCTAAGCAAGGTCCTGAGTTTACATGGGAACGCGAAGATCAGTTCACGGAAAAATACCCTCATCTGTTTTCAAATACTCAAGCAGTGGAGAACACGAGCTAATTTCGGGACGAAATTCCCTTAACAGGGGGAGACTGTAACATCCAGCACTAAACCAGGTTAGCAACTATGACCTAATCAGTATTTACTAGCCAATTATAATCAGTGGTCATTAACAATTAATCAAAGTGATTAACAAAGTTCATAAGGAAATTCAATTCAATTAGAAACAATTTCATCGGTGTGATGAATTGGCAAATTAATTAATCCAATCGATTTGCGATATGATGGATTAATTCAACTAAGTACATAATTAAATTAAGATTAGTGACACTAATCATGCACTAATACACATACTTAACATTAATTATGCAAGACTAAAACAATTCATTAAACTGATGCATTCATAAGTATTTATGAATTTACATAAAAAGGAAAATACAAGAATACATTCTAAATACATTTATACAAAAAAAAATGAAAATACATGGAAATACCATGTAGTGGCCGGCCTTAGGTATAGTACAACATAGCATTTGACTTTCAAATATTTTAATACAACCTCCACACACCATCTCAATCAACTTTTTCACCATAACCTTTCAAGATTACTTAGATCTCACTCAACCTCCATCTCTTTTTCATCATTTCATCAACTTTATTCATCTATATATAGAGACAAAATCCTAGCTTCATTCTTCACACCTTCAAAAATCAAATTCTCTCTTTTTCTCCTCTTGAAAATCCGGGCACCACCCCTCATCCAAAGCCAAACTTTGCAACTTTGTGTTCTTGCATTATTTCAAGCATTTTTGGTGCAACAAAGTTAAAGAACTCAACTTCTACTCATTTCTATTCTCCTAATACGTCAAAGTAAGTAAATACTAACTCATTACATCTAATATTTATGTTTATATAATTTTTGCATAATATATATAATCACCAACAACAACAAGTTTCATAAAAACTCAAGTTTATAAATCACTAGTTTTATTTAAAGTTGGTTTTCTTCAAATGTGTTTATAAATATATAAACACATTATGTAGGTATAAATATTATGAAAACAAGTTATATAAATGTGTTTTATAACCTTTTATACATGTAGTTATTGAACAAACAACAAGAATCACAAGTTGTTTCAAGTTATGAAATCCGGATTTTCGGCAGAAATATTATGTCGACTTTGAAAAATCATAGCTAATTCATAACTTAACGAAATGAGTTGATTCTTGTCTCAAAAGTTAGATCTATGTCTTACCTAAAAATCTGGAGGATTTCATAATTTAATATGGAGTTTAGAACCCCCAGATATTATTTGAGAACCCGGAAGTTTGAGAGCTCAAAAATGGCCAACATAGGGTTTTTAACGAGCTTTTTCCCGAACCTAAACACCTCGAAAAATGGTCGTTCTTGACTTTAAAAATTCTTTGTATATAGTAGTTTTATGTCGAAGAAAACCAAAGCCTAAATCATTTTGGAGCTTGGTCAAAAACAGCCTCAAAGTAGGCCAAAATACCTTTAAAAAGCTGGAAAATTATATATATATATATATATATATATATATATATATATATATATATATATATATATATATATATATATATATATATATATATATAAACTTGACGTTTTAAGTGAGTTTTATATATAAACTTGTAATGTTGGGTGATTTAAAACAAAGAAACCATTATACATACATATTATCATATATGGGAGTTATTAAGTCCCTTATATTATTTAGGACTCGGTTAAACACATCCAGTTTCATCACCCATCAAACAACGCAGATTTGCATTTTTCGCTCGTATTTGTCATCGCACTCTTGGTGAGTCTTCATAGCCCGTATTTTCACACCGTTATGTTTTGGGGTGAAATACATGCTACATTTTCACATGGACACAGAAACTACTTCATTTCTATTACGTATTACACATGTGGTTCCATCAGCCCTCAGATCATGAACCGTTAGTTACATTTTTATGTAAGGACGAATATATTATGGATAGATCTATCGGTATTAATGTCCCCCACCTAGGTTGGTCACTCCAACTGCTAAGGGGTGCATATATATTTAACATTACGATATTACATTGGAGAATACTGCACAGGAAAAACTCATAATTAAGTTTCGGTTGGATGATAGTTTTTATGTAATACATAACATGGAATTTATGATTTTATAAATTCAAACTCAATTGTTGATGTCCATACAAGTCATATTTACGTGTAAACCTATGAACTCACCAACAATTTTGTTGATGTATTTTAGCGTGTATTTTCAGGAAATTAAGGCACGAGCACTACATCGGAAGTATTTCAAGGCTTCCGTACTTTTGGAGTCGCATAAATTTTCAAACCTTCGGAGATTTAATTGCATTATTAATGTCATTATGGTTATGTATTTGAAACTCTGTAATTTGCGAACTAATTACGCTTTATTTTGGTTATGTAAAACTACATTTATATTTGAAGTTAAATTAATGTTTTTTTGAAAACGTCCATATAGTGGTCGTTCACTTGATTATAACTATGATTCTTCCACGTCACGCTTCGTTGCCAACCGAGGTAACGGGGTGTGACATTGGAAATAACAAAAGGATTGACATTAGCGAATATAATTATCTTTTTCTTTAAATTAAAATAACATTAAAATGATTAATTTTTAAATCAAAAAAATTATACCATAAAAACGAGAATTTTATGCTTTTTAAAACGAGACTGATCATGATATACTTTTTTCAAAAAAATTTTACGTGTTTATTTTTTGTAAAAAAAAAAATTTATCATTCAATGTTGAAGGAACACTTGATATCGTATATTCAACGTCGAAATAATACTATATATCATATATGCAACACTGCATGTACATTCAATATTAACAAAGCCAAAATAATGGTCAAAATTAGTAGTCCAAGTTGGTGGATTAACGAGTTCGGTCATGATATATTTTTTTCGAAAAAATTTTACAAGTAAATTTTTCGTAAAATTTTTTTTACCTACACGACCATTCAATATATTATATCAAGATCAATCAATGTTGAATTACAGTTTATATTGCATAATCAACGTCGAAGTAATATAATATATCATATATGCAACACTGCATGTACATTCAATATTAAAAGAGTCAAAAATGGTCAAAGTGTGTAGCCAAACTTGGTAGGCTACTATTAATTCAATGTTAATTGCATAATTATCATCTTATCCTTAGTGTTACATTATAATCCAATGGTTTAGATTGGTTCAACAGTTCTACAATAAATTTAGATTCTGCAATGATCCCAACTCTATTATATATATATATATATATATATATATATATATATATATATTTGGGTTCAAAAAACTACCCATAAGAATTGAGTGTACCAAAAGTACCCTTCCAAAGCCATAAGATTAAAAATAAAAAAAAACAAGGCTTGTGATCAAAAGTGAAAACTTCATGCGCGTCACCTTTTTTTAGCTGGAGGGTATTTTAGTAATTACAGTGACCATTCACAACACTTATAAAATAATCATTCACATTACTTAATTGATCATTTACATTATTTAATTGATCATTCACAACATTTATTTGATCATTCACACCACATATTTGACCATTCACAACAATTATTTAACTATTTACAATTCTTCTACACTTATTTGATCATTCACAACACTTATTCACAATTATTCAAGACTTATTTGATCATTTACAAGAATTATTTGACCATCCACAGTAGTTATTTCATCATTCACAACACTTATTTGATCATTCACAAGTCTTTTACACTTATTTGATCATTCACAACACTTATTTGACCATTCACAGTATTTATTTGATCATTCATAACACTTATTTGATCATTCACATTAATTATTTGACCATTCACAGTATTTATTTCATCATTCACAATAATTATTTGATTATTTACATTTCTTCTACACTTATTAGATCATTCGTAGCACTTATTTGATCATTCACAAGAATTATTTGACAATTCATAGTATTTATTTGATCATTCACAACACTTATTTGATCATTCACAAGAATTATTTGATTATTCACAGTATTTACTTGATCATTCACAACACTTATTTGATCATTCACAAGAAATATTAGACTGTTTAAACTTCTTCTACACTCATTTGATCATTCACACAACATTTATTTGATCTTTCAAAAGAATTATTTGACCATTCATAGTATTTATTTGATCATTCACAACACTTATTTGATCATTCACATGAATTATACGACCATTCATAATACTTATAAAATGATCATTGACAACACTTAATTGATCAATTAAGAGTTGTGAATGGTCAAATAATTCTTATGAATGATCAAATAAGTGTTGTAAAAGATTAAATAAGTGTAGAAGAAGTGTAAATAGTCAAATAAGTGTTGTGAATGATCAAATAAGTGTAAAAGAAGTGTGAATGGTCAAATAATTCTTATGAATGATCAAATAAGTGTTGTGAGTGATCAAATAAGTATAGAAGAAGTGTTAATAGTCAAATAATTATTGTGAATGATGAATTAATTAATGTGAATGATCAAATAAATATTGTGAATGATCAAATAATTCTTGTGAATGATCAAATAAGTGTTGAAGAATTATGAATGGTCAAATAAGCGTTGTGAATAATCAAATAAGTATAGAAGAATTATTAATAGTTAAATAATTCTTGTGAATAATCAAATAAGTGACGTGAATAATTAATTAAGTAATGTGAATGGTAAATTAAGTAATATAAATTGTCAATTAAGTGTTATGAATGATCATATAAATATTGTGAATGGTCAATTAAGTAATGTGAATGATCAAATAAGTGTTGTGAATGATCAAATAAGTGTAGAATCTCATTAAGTAATGTGAATGATCAAATAAGTAATAAATGTTGTGATTGTTAATTCGTCCCAATCAATAATACTTGCACTCACAGGAATAAACAATAATATAATCGAATCCCATAAAGAGAATTGTTGCTCAATCTTGTATGAACTTGTAAGAGAGAAAAGTAGAATATGCGGCCACTTTTTCAATTGCAATTTAGAATAATGACAAAGTTATGGGAAACCCTAGGAGGTTTCCCTTAAATATTAAACCAAGTTTGAAGGGTTTACAAACTATACCCCTCAACTTCTAAATAAAAGAAATAACTTACAAATGAAAAAAATTAAATCACATGGAAATAAAATGCAACTAACTATTACAAAATAGAATCCACATTATTGAAATTTAAAATGTAACAATCTCCCCCTTTTCAATCACCGTGGAGGATGACAGGCTTGCTCTTCAGATTCTCGTAAGCCAAGAATAACATCAAATCTTCTATTCAGCTGGCAAGTATGCAACCTGTCATTTATAAGCTCAAGTGCGTTGAGTATGTCCTGAATCTCCTTAGGCCTTTTCTTGAGTTCAGAAACCTTCTGTGCATCATAATGCTGGAGTCTCCCATTCAGCTCTGCTCTTATTAATCGGAGAGTGCCATCGGAGTAATAGGGCAACTCCTCAAAACACATGAACTTCTTCTGTCCATTCTTATCCAAAAAGATGACTCCCTGATCAGCTCCCATGAAGACTCGATACATGGGTTGATGATCGATACCGAAAAACGTATGGTCAGGATCCTTAAGTCCCACTTTTACCAGGAAGCTCTCAATAGCCATTTGGAAATTGGTTAAGCACATGATGATTGAAAGCCTTCTCATGCATCTGGTCAGAGCTACTAGAGCAGTGACATGACTCAATCACCCACTTACTTTACTTTTCATCTTGTTGTGCATAGTTTCAATATCGTCGGGGTTCATGAAGTCAAGATCACTCTCATGTATCAGTTGTGACGACCCATCTTCTCCTTTGATGTCGAAAGAAGGAGTGAATAGACGGTCTCGTTTGTACATGGATATGGAGACTATCTTTATGATCTTCGACTTTGACCAATATGCAGATTTCAGCCTGGTTTCTCTAAGCATTATCTGGTTATACTCTGATTGTTCGGCCTTTGATGCATCACTTAGCTCCATTAGAAGACGTCTGCTGTACTTTCTGGGCTTTTTCATGAACACAACATTGAATTTGTCTTCGAGATATGGTTGAAGAAAATCCTTAGCTTTTAATTTCATCAAAAATTGTTTCAGCCCTTGAACCGGTGGGGCCTCAACTTTCACAGCTAGTATCTCAAGCATTTTATGGACTCGACCCTGATAGTCGAGCCTTAGTGATTCTCTCTCCCTGGCAGGAATGGTATGTACTTTTCCCTTTGAGAATCATATGACCCAGTCTAGGTCCACTCTGTCATATCTAAGGGTTGCCTCGGGATCCTCTTGGAAACAGTCAACAGTTCTAGCCCCTAATGGTTCATTGGATTAGGTGGACGGTGTTTGGACTTGTGGGGTGGTGGTTGGTTCAGGAGTTGGCTGTTGGCAGGAGGAGGGGTAGGAGTTTTCAGAGCTAATAGAATTTTTCCTAGGGAACATGGGTTAGATAGTTCAGGAAGTCAAAAGAAGAGGATGATCTTTGTGGGGATTCTGGCTCAGGTTTAGGTATCTTTAACGGTTCGTCTTGATCGATCTCAGAGTCTGAATCAGACAATAAGATGATTTTGACTTTATCAGAAAGAGGCTCATACACTACCCTCGCCATCATTAGATCTTTTTCTGTCTGACCCTTTGTAGCACTTGAGAATTTATCCTCACTGTGCTCACTTCCTGCTTCCCCTACACTTTATAACTCTCCCTCAGGCTGCAGTCTTTGGCGTTTCTCCCCTTCAAGATGACCAGGGGGTCCTCCTGGTCATCAGGTTTCCTTTTTAATGACTCAGCCTAAGGTCTGCATAGAAAACGCAGATCAATGACAGCGGATTCCAGTCTGTCCATTCTCTTATTCATTTCAGCCTTGACGCGCAGTATAAGCCTACGAAGGCTGTCAATAGAGTCAGTGAAGGTCACTGCGGTCGTGGCAATTTGTTTTTGAAATGCCGTTGTAGACTTGGACTGAATGGGTTCCTAGTGGCAACTCCTGAGTTGCAACACCCTTTCCCTTCAAGAAAGTTAGAAGGGAGGAGTGTTGTTCCTCATAAGCGACCTTGAGAGCTTCCAGGTCAGCCCATGTAACACTTCTGGCGTCACGAAGAGTGGTCGTTAACATATCGGGTATTATCCCTTGATGGCCTAAAGCAGATGGCATTTGTGTTGCTGCTTCAGGACTTCCTTCCGTCCTTTCTGCCTCCCCAGCTGGGAGTGCAGATCTGGAAGTTTTTGGAGACGCCATAGAGGCGTCTCAGATGTGCGGGGACGCCACGGAGGCGTCAAGCACGTGCGGTGGAGTGTTGTGGGGTGTTGGATCAACCGTGATCAAATGAACTTTGGTCACCAAGGGTGGCATGTGATCTTTTTCAACATCTCCTCTCTCTGAATGAGAGGGAGATGGCATATATGTAATATCCCCGTGTTATGAAACAGGTTCCCTTTGAGGGGAACCTGAGTGGCTGGGTTGGGTGATTTCAGCCACTGGACTAGTGGCTTTTATTGTATTGTACAGCTTTGGAGTGTTGGTACTCCCTCAACTCTCGATCTCTCCCCTCAAAGAGTCAGAGACGGTGTGTTCAGTGTCACCTGTCTCTTGTCTTTCACCTTCTGCTCCCTCCCTCTCTACACTCAGCAGACACTCCCCTGATCCCAATATATATTAAGTATCCACCCGTACACCCTCATCCTCACTCATACGCTCCTTTCCTTCGGATGTGGAATTGACAGAGCCTCATCCGGATACACACCCTGGAAATACACCCATACCCTTTCTAGACTTTGATTTGCCATTCTATGAAGCGACAGAGGAATGCTCATTACTTGGACTCAAGGGATGTCCCTTGGGATTTTACTCATTGGAGTGCAACCGTCTTGTAGACGTCAGCTTCGGGTCTTTCATGGATATCATCGTCTTGATCCATGGCGAATTGGATGATCATTTCGAGGAACCTTTGGAATAGTATAAATTTATGCTCTCTCTTGGTTCCTCTGTCTTGGACTGCCCTCTTTAGATCTTCAAAAATGAACACCGCATAATCAAAATTTCTATTGAATGCAAATGCGGCCAATATTGCTAGTACGTGAATAGAGGCGGAATCGTGTCTAGAATGCTTGCCCGTGAAGCATTTGTTGATGATGTCGAAGAATACCCTCTAGTGTGATTGGAGCTATTTGTCTTGAAGTCTGATGGTTTTGATAAGGTACCATCATAACCTAAAGATTGGACTTCTTGGAGTGTTTGGGCGGGGGTTGGAATGGAAGTATAAGAGTATTTGATGATTGAGAAGTGTTCGGTTGGGAGGTGAAGAATGTGGCGAATGGCTTCAAGGGTTAGGCGGATGGGGACGGAGTCTATTTTTGTTGTGAAATGAGGGACTGCCTCATTTATGAACTTCAATTGTTGGAGATAAATTATTAGTTCAGAGATGGCGGTTGTGAGGGAATAGAAGATTGGCTGTCCTTTGAGGATATCAAAAGTGATATCCTCGGCTTCGGAGCGGAGAATGTTGAGGTCCAGTTGCCAATTATAAGGAGCAAATTCTGTGAATTGATTTGACTGAAGAAGGGTTTCTTCTGGAAATTGTCAATTTTGATTAGGTATGGGAGGATGATGAATGGTTAGGGTGAGCTGGGGATCCATGAAACCTGTAGAAAGGCAACACAGTCAGTAGAGCAGACTTGTATATACATAATACATTGAGATTTAGTCTGAAACAAGCGTGAAATAGAACCCGTCTATTCTATTTAAAGCATCAGGATTTTTATCAATAGACGGTAAAATCTACTTAATAAAATCCAAAGTCGATCGTTGAGAGACCAATGTTAGAATAAATGTGTTCACTCAAACACTTATTTAAACTACAACCAATGGTGCAATGGACTTGGAAAATTGTTTTTTTTTATTTATATAAAAAATGAAATGCAATGAAAAGTAGAAGAAAGAAAAAAAATGCTAAGTGTTGAAATTCGGATGAGGAACCGAATTTCGGATGAAGGGGTCTGAATTTCGGGTAGGATCAAAACTCGGATGATGCATGAAAAAGTAAACTTAAAGAAAAAAACTAAGTATGAGAAAAAATATGGAGGACCCAAATTTCGGATGGATCCGAGTTTCGGGTATGAATGGCTACATCAAACAGTTAGGCTAAAAATGAAGTGACAGAAGTCAAATTGGGTCTGAAATTCATGTGGACCCGAATTTCGGGTGGACTAGGACATACATTTAGAAGTGCAAAATATATAAGTGTCATCCTTTGGAATCGGCCGAATTTCGGGTGGGCCAAAGATAGTATTTATATATTTTCTAAGGCAAGAATGTCAAGTTAATAAATGACCTAAAAATGTGAAAAAAAATCGAGGAAAAACCCTTTAAATTCTGGAAAATTAAAAAACCGTAGATATAAGTTAATAATGCAAAATGAAGTAAGAAATGGGTTACTTGATGGTAGATGAAAAGGAAAATGCAAGAAAAATGGTGAAAAACGGTTGAGAAACGAGGTTTGGAGCTTGAAAATCGATAACAATGGCGGTGGTAATCGTCGTCTGAGAACAAGAGATGGGTTGCGTAGGGGAGAAGGAAAAATCCGACCTATTTATAGGTGGGTCGGGTCGGGCATGGATGACCCTCACGTCATTTTTTCAACTGGTGTGCCAAACACACGAGTAAACATTGGACTAAATAATATTAACTAAACAAAAATTGGCCCAAAAAAATCTTTTTGAGTTTTCTATTAAAAATCCTAAGACACAAATAACGAAGAATAAACTAAACAAAAAAATAATAAAAATCTTTTTAAGTTTTCAATTAAGCTACCAAGTAAAAATTAACTAAGCAAAAATTAAGCAAAGACATATAATAAAAATCTTTTTGAATTTTTTAAAATATCTGGCAATTAAAAATAAATAATAGCACATAAAATATTTTTGTGTTTTTCAGAATACGTTACCAAAGAAAAATAAAGTTAACTTAAGAATAAAATAAAATAAGATAAAATAAAGTAAGCTACATATCCTGATTTACTCCCCCTCAAATAAACAATTAGCCGTTTAGATTGAACCATAAAACCCTTTTACCCTTTAAAATTCAGACAAACCTGGGTTTATTTAGTGTCCCACTGAACAATTCACATAACAATTTTCAGGATCATTAACATTAAAAATATACATAGATAAAGAAACACTGAACACAAGTTTGTGACACGACCTTTAAATTTAAAAGTTAGATATTTTCTAAATAAAGGAACTTCAAACATGAGGTTCGTCTAAAGCCTTAGTGAAAATATCAGCAAGTTGAAATTTCATGCCTACAAAATATAATTCAATTGTCCCTTTTTTTACATGATTTTTATATGAAATGATACCTGATGTCTATGTGTTGTTCGTGAGTGCTGCACGGGATTGCAAAATATGGAAATTGCACTTCTTGAATCACAGTATATCAGGATGTTGGTGAGAGAGAATCCATAATCATGTAACTGTGTTCTCATCCACAGCACTTGAGAGCAACAGCTTGCAGTTGCTACATACTCAACCTCGGTTGTGGATGTAGAGACACAGTTCTGCTTTTTGGAAGACCAACTCAACGGTCTGTCACCCAAAAACTGAATCCCGCCTGAAGTGCTTTTCTTGTCTACTCTACAACCTGCAAAATCAGCATCTGAAAAAGCCATAAGATTGAAATTGGTTCCCTTTTGATACCATAGACCAAGATCGGGTGTACCCTTAAGATAACGAAATATGTATTTTACCGCAGTGAGGTGTGATTCTTTCGGGTCGGCCTGAAAACGAGCACAAAGACATGTAGAGAACATTATATCCAGTCTACTAGCCATAAGATAGAGTAAGGAACCAATCATCCCTCTGTAAGTTGTGTTATCGACACTTTTCCCAGCAGGATCATCGTCTAACTTACAGTTTGAAGCCATAGGATTTACGATAGCCGTGCAAGAGTCTAATTAACTTATACTTCTTGAGAATGTCAAGAGTATATTTCGACTGGTTCACAAATATCCCATCTTCAAGTTGTTTTACTTGTAATCCGAGGAATTCATTTCCCCCATCATACTCATCTCAAACCTGGACTCCATTAGGATGAAAAATCCTTACAAAACCTATGGTCAATAGATCCAAAGATAATATCATCTACATATATTTGGACTAGCATTATGTGCGGGCCTTCCTTTTTCGTGAACAGGGTTGTGTCCACCACACCTTTACTAAAACAAGCAGAGATAAGAAAATTAGAAAGACTGTCATACCATGCGCGAGGTGCTTGTTTTAAACCATAGAGGGCTTTATCTAGCACATAAACATGGTCTGGTTTATGTGCATCAATAAAGCCTTGTAGTTGTTCAACATACACCTCTTGGTTAAGTTCACCGTTTAAGAAGGCTGTCTTGACGTCCATTTGGTACACCTTGAAGTCCTTATGTGCCGCATACGCCAAGAAGATTCTGATAGCTTCAATCCGTGCAACTGGAGGGAAGGTCTCGTCATAATCAATGCCTTCTTGCTGTCGGTAGCCTTTGGTGACTAGTCTCGCTTTGTTCTTACCACAATACTGTTTTTCGTCTCGTTTGTTCTTAAAGATCCACTTTGTCCCGATTATGGCTCGGCCTTTTGGTTTGGGAACTAACCGACATACTCTTAGCTGTTCGAACTGGTTGAGCTCTTCCTGCATTGCTACTATCCAGTCTGGGCTATCAAGGCTTCATCCACACGAGCTAGCTCTATCATACTAAGGAATGACGGAAAGAGACATTCGTTAGCAGATGCCCTTCGACTTTGGACCCCGGTAGAAATATCACCAATAATCTGTTCAGTTGGGTGATTTTGGGTACATTTCATCTCGTGTGGCAGAGGTGAACATGATGGAATCTCAGTGGTGAGGGTGTGGACGGATGAAGAGTTGTGATTGATGGTTTCGAGTGAAGGTACCACTGGTTCCGGTTCAGGTTTGGTTGGGTCTTCTAGAGGGATAATGTTTGAAACAATGTGTGAGGGTATCAATAGAGTAGATTCAACATGAGGAGTGTTTGTGGATGAGGTGGAAGGTGAAGATGATGAAGTAGAGAGTGTATAGATTGGTGTAGGAATTGGTGGATACAAAGGTGATGAATGATCAGTTGAATCAGATGAGGATGTGCTAACTACAGAAGACGAAATAAAAGAATAATTAATACTAGGACCAAATAATTCTACATAAAAAGAATCAAATAAATTAACTATATCAGAATAAGAAAAAGAAGTAGATTAAGATGAGTCTCTAGGCATCTGAGTAATGTGTGGTCCTGATTGGTCAACTTTCGGAGCCAGTTTAGCCATTTCATCGAATGTGATATGCACACTCTCGTTGATTGTCCTGGTGCGAGTGTTGAATGCGTGATATGCCTTTGAATTGGATGAGTATCCAATAAGGATCGCTTCATCCGCTTTCTCGTTGAACTTTCCGAGGTTGTCCTTGTCGTTCAGCACATAGCACCTGCAACTAAACACTCGTAAGTACTTTATATAAGGAACTTTATTCAGAAAAAGGTGATAAGAAGTTTTATTGAAATGCTTATGAGTGAGTGAGCGTTTTTGCATGTAGCAGGTTGTGGACACGGTTTCAGCCCACAAGAATGGAGGTAGTTTTGAGTAGTTCAGCATGGTACGAGCAACTTCCACTAGGGTACGATTACGTCTTTTGACAATACCATTCTAATGAGAAGTTCGTGTGGCTGAGAACTGTTCGTGAATACCTTTGGATCGCGTGAAGCTTTCTATTATTAAGTTCTTGATATCTGTGCCGTTGTCGGATCGGATTGACTGTATTGAAAGCTGCTGTTGGGTTTCTACACTCTTGTTAAAGTCGATGATCTCTTGAGCTGTCACATCCTTGGATCGCAAGAAATTTACCCATGTATATCATGAATAGTCATCCACGATAACCAACACGTACCGCTTCCCATTTATGCTTTGCGTTCTCATAGGACCACATAAATCCATATGTAGTAACTCCAGAACTATTTTTGATGATGGTTCAGGCTTTGGCTTGTGAGATGATCTCTTCATCTTTCCTTTCTCATACGCTCCACACAAGTGGTCCTTTTCATAATGAAGCTCTGGGAGACCCTTAACCAGTTGTTTCGATGCCAACTTGTTCAGATTTTTGAAATTCAAGTGTGACAGCCTTCGATGTCGTAACCAAGAGTCCTTTGACAAGGCTTTTGATAGTAGACAAATTTTATCCTTGACCATAATCTTAGCAACGTCTATGGTGTACAGGTTTGAGTTGCGGGAACCAGTTAGAATTTCATTCCATCACTGCTCTTAACACTACAAATCTTAGCCCTAAACGTCACTTCTAGTCCTTTGTCACAGAGTTTAGGGGTGTTATTCGGGTGTGTTAAATGGGTATTGGGTTATTCGGTTCGGGTTATTCGGGTTTGAAGGTGTGGGTTATTTGGCCGAACCCGAACCAAATAAGGAGACGGGTTAATCGGTTTCGGGTTAAATGGGTATCGGGTTAATCGGTTTGGGTTAAACGGGTTATTCGGTTTTGATATAAAAAATGAAATTCTTTACAAATTAATTTAAAAATGTTAAATAGGTTGGGTAATTTGGGTACAAGGGCTAAATGGTTTGTCTATTAAAATTGGGTATTTAAATCTTTAAAATTTTGTATATAAACAATTCAAATTCTAATTAAAATTGAAAATTTAAAAATTAAATGGGTTATTCGGGTTATTTGGGTACCCGAATGAACACGAATCCTACCCGATACCCGAACCGAAATTGTTATTCGGGTACCATTTAACCCGATTAACAAAATCGAAAACCGAATAACCCGACCCAAATAACCCGTTTAAGATTCGGTTCGGGTGGGTTATTCGGGTTCGGTTATTTTGCACACCCCTAACAGAGTTATCCTATGCTAAATAGATTATGTGATAACCCTTCAACATAGTCAACATCCTTGATGACTATATTATTTAGAACTAAATCCTCGTATCCTTTGATCTGAGCATGGTTATCGTTTACGAACTTAACTGTCCCACAATACTATATTTGACAGCAACTCTTTCCTCCCAGTCATGTGCTTTGAGCAACCCGAATCCATGTACCAAATGGATATTACCTGAAAAGAAAATTTGTTACAATGAATATTCAAGGGCATATGAAACAAATCCATGGTATATTGACAGGCAAATCGTGTTCTGAACCGAGTTGTTCAGAAAACATGATGGATTTAGAACGGGTCCTAAGATGAGTGCACAAAAGCCAAACTTGTCGGTTGAAGCACAAAATTGTACATTAACCGACTAACAGAAGAACGGGTCCTAGTCTGAGTTAACTAGAAGCCATTGGATTGAAGTGCGAGTCTTGATCTGAAGTAACCAAGAACCCTCTGCATTAAATCACACAATTTTGTGTACCCATCTTAGGATGGGTCCTTTTTGGTTAAGTGTTCCAGGTGTATATGGCACATTCACAGTTTTAGGAACCCATATTGCACTTTTGTGTGGTCTAAATGCAGAACCTTTTGGAATCCATTTGTAATTAGACCCAACTGGCTTTGAAACCTTAGGCAATGAAGTTTCCTTTGGCTTTGGACTTTTTGAAACCTGTTTTGCATTTGCTTTTGGTGTGGGCCCTGGCAAAATACATGAATCAAACTTTGTTGAGGCCAATGATCCACTGTTTTTAATTTTCTTTTTACGGGTTCTTTTTTCAGGATAAGGCACAAATTTATTCATTTCAGGTACTTGACGTCTAAATCGAGTTGGACATAAAGCAAACAAATCACCAAATGAATACTTCAAACAAGACAAAGAATCCACTACAGAGCGAACGTGTTTTCTGATATTGCATTCATCCTATCTCTAGAAACAAATACACTTGGCATTTCAGCCTTTTTCACGAAAAAATTGAAAAAATCTTGCATAGTTGTTTTGGGAACTCTTCTCACATGATCTGTAGGAACAAAACATTGAGAGTCAGTATGTTTGGCAGACTTAAACTCAGAGAGATTTACTTGGTGAGTGGGTTTCTTGGAAGATTTAGATTGACTCTTAGCCTTCTTCGAAACCTAAGCTTTTGAAGATTTTGAACACTCGCCTTTGAAAATGATTACAGGTACCTCAATCTTAGTTTTACCTTTGTCTGATGATATATGTGGGACTTTGGCAGGAGGAGAGGTTTTTGAATCTTTTAAATAAGAACTTAACATTTCTGAAATAGTGTCAAAACGTTCTTTTAAAATGGTTAGTTCTACACTTTGTTCAAAACTTTGTTTTAACATTTTTTCCTTGCTTTTGAGAAGAGCTTCTTGATATCCAAGAGCGTTCTCTCGAGCTGTCCTTAAATCCTCTTCTAAAACATTTATTTTGTGTTGAAGAACCTTTGTAGCAATGTAAGGATGAGGGATTTGTTTAACAGGTTCGACTTTCATTTCAGCTGATGAATAGCTAGAAAAGAAGTCCTCCTCTAGAGTGGGTATTCTATAAGGATAACTATCGTTCAGCTTTTCATATTTAAAAGAAATTTCTCTTTTTTCATTTTCACTTCTTTTCTCATCCTCTTGGGTTAAGACTTCTTCTGATGATTGAAAAAAGAAAGACTTGAACCTGCGTCCCATATACCTTCTATCATAAAATATTGGTAAAACTGATTAAACCTTTTCCAAATACTTAGGTTTTTTAAAACCAATTCCTTGTTTGGAATGATAAAACCTAGTTTCTTTAGGTTGATTTAGATGAATAGCTTGTTCAGTCTGACCCCGTTTTAGAAACTCATCATCTAGGGTTTTGATCCGTGAGTACAAACCTATTCTCTATTCTTCAACCATTTTATATTTTCTCTGATTATCTAAGTTTTCCACATTTACGGACTCTAAATGTTTTGTAAGAACAAATAGTTCAGACTCCAAAGAACTCTTTTCCTTAGTGATTGTATCAATACAACTCTTAAGGAAAGTGTTCCTATCCTTAGCCTTTACTTTTTCAAGTAAAAATGTCTTTACCAAATTATGCTTGTTTAGCCAATTCTTTTCATACTTGTCGGATGTTTCTTTTAGAGATTGGGCCAGTTGTTCAGCCTTGACACACTTTCTTTTTCCGCATTGTACTTAGCTTCTAACTCAAGTGTTTGTGTGTGCAATTTACATTCATTTTGTATAGATTTAGCATTTAAAGACTTATGAACGTAAAAGGAATGTACCACATTTGTCTCTGAATCTGATGTGGAGCATTCAGAATCCCCAGACTTGACCGTCAGACAAGCTGTAGGATCTTCCGTGTAGTTCTCCCCCTCTACAGTTGTGTCTGATTCAGAGTCGGAAGTAGTAGCATACTCAGCAAGCCCAATTTTGTCTGCCATATAACAAATTCTGCCCCTCTCATCTTCATCGTCAGATTCCTCATCTACACAATAGTCATATTGTGCTACCAAGGCCATCGCATCAGCTCTCTTCTTTAGGACATCGACCTTTCTTTCATAGTATGCCAGATCACGTTCGAATTGATTCTTTCATTCTCGAGCTAAATGACCCGGTTTCCCACATTTATAGCAGCCTCGTTCATCAAATGTCTTGGGCTCGTCATTTCTAGGTCTGTCCTCTCAGCGTTCAGCATGCCTTTTGTTAGCGTGGCGGGAGTCCCGGCTATCATCACGGCGATTGTACTCCCGCCTATCATCATTCCTCTTATCGTCACGCCTTTCATAGCAGTGATCATCTCGATAATCCCTCCGATCATCTCGTCTCTCTCTCGTATCATCATAACGTCTGTCGTCGCGATCATATCTCCTCCAGTCCTCACGGGCCCTATCATCTCTATCGTCTCTCCTCCATTCTTCTCTTCGCCTGTCATCCCTTTCATCCTGTCTATCCTCTCTCCGATCATCAGAATACCAATATGGACCAGTGTCATATTGGAGTTGATTATTTGTCTTATTCTGATACAAACGCTTCTGCTGAAGACGATTCGATAAGAATGCCATATGTTCGTGAATGTCAGCCTCTTCTGCATCCAGAGGTTCAGGCATTTGTGCTATGGCATATGGATATTGAGACGAGGAACTAGTGTGGTGGTAGTAAGGCAAGGGTGATGGATTTGGCGGTGGTTCAAGAGATTGTGTCTTGTTTGAGAGTAAGGCCAGAGAATCTTTGGGTTTTGTGGGTGGGTTGACAGTCAGCAACAATGAAGCCAGAGTGTTGGCCATCTGTTTGGGAGTGTCTAGATTGCTCTGGTATTTCTTGAGTTCCTTAAACACCACATTGATGGTGACGTCAGTGATGTCAGAGCTCTTTTAGTTTCTCTACTCGCCAGTGCCCATTCTGGAACTAGGGAAGATAGGAACTGGATATTAATGTCATCGCTTTCCTTTTTGATGTGCAGCTTGTTGAGCTCATTCAGAACAACACAAAATCTTGTAAAAGTGCTCTGAATGGATTCTCCGTCTTTTGCCCTGAACTCGGAGAATTTGGCATTTGCTTCTTCAATCTTTGCCCTATCATTCAGATCTTCCCCAAGCGTTTGCTTCTCCAGTTCATCCCACATTTCTTTAGTTGCAGTTTGTTGTCAACTTTGACTAGAATATCAGTGGGAAGGGCTTGATAGTTTAGATACTCTTACCTGCGACCTGATGTTTGTCTTCCCCTTTCTATGTCATTCTTAGGTTCGCGAATTGTCCTTGTTGCTGGAAGTGGAGGAACAACATTTGTTACTTCTGGACATTCGGAGTGAAAGACAGTAGGTCCCTCATTAATTGATTGGATCATGAGATGACCCATGGTCTACATGCTGATGAACTTGAGGAACCGCTTCTTCCATTACTCATATTCATCTAAATAGAGAACTGGTGGTCTGTTCTCTGATCCAAGGACAAGAGCTATGATAAAGGATCTTTGGAAGTGGAAACTGATATTTCAGGTGAAGGAACCAAATTCGGATGAGCCGAAATTCGGGTGGTAAAGCCGAATTTCGGGTGAGATGGAATTCGGGTGGAAGAACCGTCCAAAATTTGGATGGCTCGATTCGGGTTGGGAACCGAAATTCGGGTGGATGTGAATTCGGTTTAATGATCCGAAATTCGTATGAAAGGTATTTCGGATGGTTGATTCGAAATTCGGATGAATAATGAAAAATGAATAATAAGTGATTTTGAAAATCCGAAAAGTGTTAGGTCCGAAATTCGGGTGTGTTTTTGGGACAACCAAAGTTTGGATGAGATCCAAAATTGGATCCGAGATGGTCCGAAATTTAATCCGAGATGGACCGATATTTGATCGGAGATAGTCTGAAATTTGGTCCGAGATTGAAGTTTACAAAATTTTCCAGAATTTGCAGGAATCAAAGAAATTTTGTTTTCCAGAATTTGCTCGAAATCAATACTGATTTATTATTAATGATTTTGGGATATAAAACACATAAAAACAGAAGATTAAGATTAAAACCGTGGCTTTTGGATAAACACCGAAGAACAGTGATGAACACCAATGAATCAGTTGAAATTTGTATCCGTGACTCTGTTACCAATTGTTAATTCGTCCTAATCAATAATACTTGCACTCACAGGAATAAACAATAATATAATTGAATCACACAAAGAGAATTGTTGCTCAATTTTGTATGAACTTGTCAGAGAGAAAAGTAGAATAGGCGGCCGCTTTTTCAATTGCAATTTAGAATAATGACAAAGTTATGGGAAACCCTAGGAGGTTTCCCTTAAATATTAAACCAAGTTTGAAGGGTTTACAATGTATACCCCTCAACTTCTAAATAAAAGAAATAACTAACAAATGAAAGAAATTAAATTACAAGGAAATAAAATGCAACTAACTATTACAAAATAGAATCCACAGGATTGAAATTTAAAATGTTACAGTGAATGATTAAATAAGGGTAAAAGAGTTGTAAATAGTCAAATAATTCTTGTGAATGATCAAATAAGTGTTGCGAATGATCATTAGGTAATGTGAATGATCATTTTATAAGTTATGTGATGATGAATTGTAACAACCTAGCTTTTACTTGAACTTAATTATCTGATTTTGAGCCAATAATGTAATTTTATTACATTATTTGAATTGTAATTTAATTAAGTAATGAAAATATTTAATTAAATTATATAAATGTTATAAAGTATTTAAATGATCAAATTTAAAAGATGTAAAATACAAAAGTGGAAGTGGCTTAATTACACAAATGATAAAATGAAATATATAAACTCAATAAAGTTCATTTAATAACTCATTTAACAAAATCACTCACTCTCTCTTAAACCTACGGTTACCTCACAAATTCATCAAAATTGTTCATTAAAGTGCAGTTAAGTGAAGAATTAAAGACAAAGGAGTTACAACAATCATCAAATAATCAACAAGTTACAAAGATTTGAGGTAATGTTCACTTATAATTTAGATTTTTATGATGTTTGGTTCGGTTTTGGGAGAAACCGAAACCAAGGATTTAAAACATGAATTTTTATGTTGCATGTCTAAGATTTTAGTAGATAATGATGAAATTAAGTATATAAAAGTGATAAAAACAAGAATTGGTGGTTAGATTGTCCAAAAAAATGAATAAAAATCGGAATTTTGTTATTAAATGTGTTCTTGACAAAATATTGAGTTTTTGGACAATCTTGATCAATTTATGATGTTATTGATAGGGAAATAGTATAAAATCAACCCAAATATGATAATATATCAATATAGTACATTGCATGTTGATAAAATATGAATTTTGTGAATTTTTGATAAAATCCGTATGAACACAATAAGAACATGAATAAGAATTTCTGGAAAATTCTAAGTATAGGTATCCGAATTCGGGTAGGACCGAATTCGGATGGTGTCGCAATTTCGGATCTTGTTTTGGTTCTAATTCGGGTGAAATGCTATTTTCGGACCTACATTGAATTCGGATAAGATCCCTTCTCCGGATGAGCCTATTTCGGATGCTCACTTCGGATCATATGTCCTAATTCGGATTAACATGATTTCGGATGCTAGTTCGGATGACCCATTTCGGATAGGTCCGAATTCGGGGGATCCGGATCCGGACATTTGATTTTGATAAATTACACATCACAAATAAATGATACTCTATAAATACAAAACCCATGAATTTATGATGAAAGATTTATGAAATGAGCAACATGAAATATATTTATATATCTTATGAAAATTCAAGAAACAAAGAAAATGAACAAAATGAAAGAAAGATAGATGAGTTATCAGTATCAGAATCAGATGAAATAATGATTTTCAAGCTAAAAACAAATGATATGACATGATAAATTCTAGACAGGTTCAGTTGATATCTGAACATTGATTTAAAGACTTAAAGATATTGAAAGCGGGTCATAGAATTGAAAAGAATTGACAGAAGATCAGATTGACAATTGTGGTGGTTTTGGGTAGACTTGATATGATTGTATGATGTAATGTATTAGATTAGATGGTACCCTTTATAAGTTTAATTTTAAAGTTGTAATCTGTATTAAACTTAATCTTAATATGTTTGTACTTGTAATTTATAATTCCGCAACTTAATTACTCTATCTTAGTTATGATTGATATCGTGTTGCATGATGTGGGACCTAGACTCGTGACTACCGCCCCGTGAGAGGTGGTCTTCACAGGATGGTATCAGAGCACATAGTTTGAGTGAATCAAGTATTACGTGAGTAATACTTGGTCTCAAACTGAAGCAATACATATGTATCAATCATTTAGGTGGTTTGAACTGAGATAGGATGTACAGACTGTTAGGATGGGAAAAAGGGTACATAGATCTAAGTCTATAAACTGATAGTTAAATGATTTTAATTTTCAGTAAAGATGTCAGGAACAGGTGACATTCCCAACAACATAACCCCACAACAAATGTTTGAAATGATGCAACAGCTATTAGCCCAACACTCTGAACAACAAAATAAGATTATGCAAGAACAGTTTCAGGCCAGAGATGAGGCCGAAGCTAAGAGACGTGATGATAAAAAGAATAAGCAAAAAGAAAAACAAGTCCAAAACGATGAATCTGATTCTGATAACTCGAACCCTGAAACCCAAATTGAACAGCCGAAAGGCTGTAAGTTCAAAGATTTCAAAGCTAGCGTTGCCCTGAACTTTGAGGGTACAGTTAATCCAATTCAGCCGATGGATTGGATCAGCCATACTGAAGAGATCTTTAGAATCTCTGATTGTTTAGAATCCAAGAAAGTGAGTTATGCGTCTGCGTTGTTCGTTGGTGCTGCCCGTGCCTGGTGGAAAACCCAGAGGAGTATTTATGGCGAGGAAGTTATTCAGACTCTAGAATGGAATCAGTTCCTAGACATGTTCAATGCGAAATATTGTCTTGTTGATCAACGAGACAAGACGGAGGTTCAAATGATGCAGCTAACTCAGGGAACCAAGACTGTAGATGAGTACGAGCATGAATTCTCGCGGCTTTGTGGTTATTCCTCGTATCAAGTAGCCACTGAAGAAAGAAAGATGAACCGATTCCGCGGAGGGCTTAACCCGAGATATCGACATCCAATGAGCGCAATGAAGCATAAATCTTACTTAGAAATGGTTGAAGCGGCAAGGCAGATTGAGAGAGGATATCTAGAGTACGGCGATCAACTCTATGCTCCATCGACTAACCCGACATGTCCTTCTCCTCCAAAGAAGCAAAGATTCGGCAGATTCTTCAGGCCAAACAAATCTCAGTCCTAGCAATCTCAGCAATCCCAACCGAAAGCTCAAGCCTACTCGCTTACAAATGAGCCCCGATTTTGTAAAAGATGCAGAAAGTTACACATGGGACTATGTAATCCGGATGACGTCACATGCTTTGCATGTAGCAGAATTGGTCACAGTAGCGAAGAGTGTCCTCAACGAGGACTTGGATGTGCAAAATGCGGAAAACGAGGACCCTTCATGTATCAGTGTCGTAGTGGGCAACAAGGTCAGTCACAATCGTCAGCTGGAGGATCTACAATGAAAAGCTCAGCTGCAACTCCAACTGCAAGGACTCGAGCATTTCAGATAACAGCCGAGGAAGCAAAGGAAACCCCTGATATGGTTACCGGTACGTTCATGCTTAATTCAATCCGTGCCCGTGTATTATTTGATTCCGGTGCTAGTCGTTCCTTTATATCGACTACTTTTGCTCGAAGATTATCTAAATCTCCATCCAAGCTTTCTGTCGTGATTGATATTGAGACAACCAGTAATAACTATGTTATGGCTGATTCTGTATACCGTAACTGCACTCTACTTGTTGATAACGTTGTATTCAATCTCGATCTTATTCCGATTCCGTTGAATGAATTTGATGTCATCATCGGCATGGACTGGCTAATGAATAACGAGGCTACGATTGTCTGCAACCGTATCAGGATCAAGTCTTCAGACAGCCAAGTGTTAGAAATAAAAGGCGAGAAGCGAAAAGGTGCTCACTGTTTCATATTCGTTGAGAAAGCGTACAAATATTTATATAAGGGTCACGAATCTTGTTTATGCTATGTCTCGTCTGAATCCGTCTCTGAAGCCAATAAGAAATCCCTATCTGATATTCCTGTCATCTGTGAGTATCCAGACGTATTCCCTGATGATATCTCTGGAGTACCACTAGAACGTCAAGTCGAATTCGGCATTGACTAAGTTCCTGGTGCGCCTCCAATTGCCAAAGCTCCCTACAGACTTGCACCTGCAGAAATGCAGGAAATTTCAAAGCAGTTGCAAGAGCTGTTAGAAAAGGGTTTTATCCAACCTAGTTCATCTCCGTGGGGTGCACCTGTCTTATTTGTTAAGAAGAAAGATGGAACTCTCCGAATGTGCATCGATTACCGCGAGTTGAACAAAGTCACTATCAAGAATAAGTATCCTCTGCCCAGAATTAACGATTTATTCGATCAGCTACAAGGAGCAAGTTATTTCTCCAAGATTGATCTTCGTTATGGGTATCATCAATTGAAGGTAAAAGATGAGGATATTCCGAAGACAGCTTTCCGAACAAGATACGGTCATTACAAATTTCTCGTGATGCCGTTCGGTTTAACAAATGCACCAGCGGCGTTCATGGATCTTATGAATCGCGTGTGCAGACCGATGCTGGATAAGTCAATTATCGTATTTATAGATGATATACTGATTTACTCCAAAACGGAGGCTGATCATGTTAATCATCTGCGTCAACTGCTAGAGTTATTGAGAAAAGAAAGGCTCTATGCAAAATTTTCCAAGTGCGAATTCTGGCTCAAACAGGTATAATTTTATATTGTCTTGAGTTATTCCTAAGCGTTCTTGTTCGAATAAAAACTTGAATTCAACTCTGTTATTTTTATAGATCCAATTCCTTGGCCATGTTGTATCTGGCGAAGGAATTTCAGTCGATCCTTCTAAAGTCGAGGCTGTTCAGAAATGGCAAACACCTCGCAATGCCTCTGAAATCAGAAGTTTCCTTGGATTGGTTGGTTACTACCGGTGATTCATTAAGGACTTCTCGAAGATTGATGTGCCACTTACGATGCTAACACGAAAGAATACACCTTTCGTATGGGCGGATAAACAGCAAGAGGCATTTGAAACTCTAAAATAGAAACTTATTCAAGCGCCGATCCTAGCCTTACCAGAAGGCAATGATGACTTTGTCATTTACAAAGATGCATCTGGTACAGGTCTAGGTTGTGTCCTCATGCAAAGGGGAAAAGTCATTGCCTACGCTTCAAGGCAATTGAAAGATTACGAGAAAAGTGCACCGACTCATGATCTTGAGTAGGCTGCCGTTACCTTTGCACTGAAACTCTGGCGTCACTATCTCTATGGGACTCGGTGTTAGCTTTACATTGATCATAAAAGTCTCAAGCATCTGTTTACTTAAAAGGATCTGAACATGAAACACCGTCGGTCCTTTGAGCTTATCAAGGACTATGATTGCGAGATCCTGTATCATCCCGGCAAAGCCAATGTGGTCGCGGATGCTCTGAGTAGAAAGACATATCCAGAAAAGTGTTGCTATGCCCTGACTCCTATTGTATTCTCTTCTGATCTTATTGAAGACATTAAATCTGCTCAAGCTGAAGCATTAAAAGAAGAGAATCTCTGTTCTGAAAATCTCAAAGGGCAATTGCAAATTCTATCTATGAACCATTTGGGACTTCAATGTCTCAAGGGAAACCGAATCTGGATTCCTAAATATGGTTCAATTCGCAACACTCTTCTATCAGAAGCCCATCAGTCCAAATTATCTATTCATCCTGGCAGGTCAAAGATGTATTTCGATCTGAAAGCTGATTACTGGTGGCCAGGAATGAAAAAGGACATCGGTCAATATGTTGAAAGCTGCAGAGTCTGTCAAATGGTTAAGGCAGAACATCAGAAACCCTTCGGGGATATGCAACCACTGCCAGTTCCTGAGTGGAAGTGGGAGCATATAACCATGGATTTCGTCACGAAATTGCCAAAGACCAAGAGACAGCACGACTCCATCTGGGTAGTCGTGGATCGATTAACGAAGTCAGCTCACTTCATACCGATGAAAGAGACGTATTCTCTTGATAGATTGGCAGAGATGTATATCACCGAGGTTATTTCTCGTCACAGTGTGCCGAAATCTATCGTCTCTGGTGATAGCCGTTTCACTTCAAGATTCTGGAAAGCGCTGCAAGAGGGGATGGGTACTCGAATCTCAATGAGTATTTCTTATCATCCTAATGCAGATGGCCAAAGTGAATGCACTATCCTTACTCTTGAAGATATGCTTCGTGCTTGCGTTCTTGATTTGGATGGTAACTGGGATGACCACTTGCCCTTGGTCGAATTCTCATACAACAACAGTTATCATTCAACGATCAAGATGGCTCCTTTTGAAGCTTTGTACGGAAGAAAATGCAGAACTCCCACCTGTTGGCGCGAAACAGGTGAATCGTCTATAGCGGGTCCTGCCCTTCTACAGTTGACTCATGAGAAGATTCAACTTGTTAGAAGGAATATCCTTGAAGCTCAAAGCAGGCAGAAGTCATATTATGATAATCATCAAAAATCTATTAGCTTTGCAGTTAACGATTGGGTAATGCTGAAAGTATCCCCAATGAAGAATCTGGTTAGATTTATAAAGAGAAACAAGCTAGCTCCAAGATTCATTGGTCCGTTCAAGATTGTTGAAAAGGTAGGAAATCAATCTTACCGTCTTGAACTACCAACAGACTTAGCGGGAATACGTCCTGTATTCCATGTTAGTCATTCAAGAAAGAGTCTAGCAGATGAAAGAGAAGTGCAGATACCACATGTTAATCTGCAGATTGATGAAAAGCTTCACGTGGTTGAAGAGCCAGAATGTATTCTGGACTCGAAGACCAAAAAGCTTCGAATTAAAGAGATACAGATGGTGCTCGTCCAGTGGAAACACCACAAAGGTTCGCATCAGTCTTGGGAATCCAGAGATGTCATGAACGCAACTTATCCAAGTCTGTTCGAACATAGTTAACTTCGGGGACGAAGTTTGTGCGCGGTGGAGCCCATTCTGTAACAACCTAGCTTTTACTTGAACTTAATTATCTGATTTTGAGCTAATAATGTAATTTTATTACATTATTTGAATTGTAATTTAATTAAGTAATGAAAATATTTAATTAAATTATATAAATGTTATAAAGTATTTAAATGATCAAATTTTAAAAGATGTAAATACAAAAGTGGAAGTGGGTTAATTACACAAAATGATAAAATGAAATATATAAACTCAATAAAGATCATTTAATCACTCATTTAACAAAATCACTCTCTCTCTCTTAAACCAACGGTTACCTCACAAATTCATCAAAATTGTTCATTAAAGTGCAATTAAGTGAAGAATTAAAGACAAAGGAGTTACAACAATCATCAAATAATCAACAATCTACAAATATTTGAGGTAATGTTCACTTATAATTTAGATTTTTATGATGTTTGGTTCGGTTTTGGAAGAAACCGAAACCAAGGATTTAAAACATGAATTTTTATGTTGCATGTCTAAGATTTTAGTAGATAATGATGAAATTAAGTATATAAAAGTGATAAAAACAAGAATTGGTGGTTAGATTGTCCAAAAAAATGAATAAAAATCAGAATTCTGTTATTAAATGTGTTCTTGACAAAATATTGAGTTTTTGGACAATCTTGATCAATTTATGATGTTATTGATAGGGAAAATAGTATAAAATCAACCTAAATATGATAATATATCAATATAGTACATTGCATGTTGATAAAATACGAATTTTGTGAATTTTTGATAAAATCCGTATGAACACAATAAGAACATGAATAACAATTTCTGGAAAATTCTAAGTATAGGGATCCGAATTCGGGTAGGACCGAATTCGAATGGTGTCCCGATTTCGGATCTTGTTTTGGTTCTAATTCGGGTGAAATGCTATTTTCGGACCTACATTGAATTCGGATACGATGCCTTCTCCGGATGAGCCTATTTCGGATGCTCACTTCGGATCATATGTCCTAATTCGGATTAACATGATTTCGGATGCTAGTCCGGATGA